>JBCJKH010071327.1:14114-26323 GCA_039877255.1 Loriculus beryllinus
CTGATCCTTTTATAGAAATATCAGAATATAAGCTTTAAAATAATCACAACAGATGGCTCATTTACCTTTCTACTTAGTAATCAAATATTTTTCACTGTCTGTGTCTCTAATTTAGAGGCTGGTGGTGTTGCTGCAGATGATTGGGAAGTAGCATTCAATCAGAGTCTAAAAAAAGTTAAAAAAGGGACTACATTTGAGAATGGTTATCAGTAAACAACATGTACCTATCTCCCCAGCTTGCCAAAACCACCATTTTTATTACACTAACAATAAGGAAAAATCAGACTTCTTTTGCTACAGTGAAGCAAGAGGAAGGAAAGTGAGGGAGCATCTGTAATTTCAGGGTTTGAGCTCTGATCTGGGCAGCTGCAAAGCTAAGTTACCATATGAGGAACAACGGACTGGAGATGGCAGAACTAAGGAAGACTTAATGGAGTCGCTCTTTCAGTTGCTCTCTTTGTTACTATTTTTAATTAACCAGTAGGTTCCCTTTCTTTCTTTTTTTTGTTTTTTCATTTGCTGCTGGTTTTGTTCCAGTGTCCACTTGAGCAGAGCACCATCAGCTCCTAGGGAAGTCATTAATTACATTCATTTTGGTACTGCTTCAACATCAACTAAGAAATGGAACTCTCTAAATAGTTGAGACAAAGATCACGGAGGAAACCACTTGAGCAGAATGATAAACACAATTTTCTCCTAAAATAAACGAAAATTCCGCTCCGGTACTCATGTTGGCTAGTGTGTTAGCTGTAGAAAGGTAGGGAAATGCCAGGAGGAGAGACAGAACAAGATGTTCAGTTAGCAAAGAAGGATCAGAAATTAAAGGTAAACCAGCTCTTTCTCCAGCTTTCCAGTCTTTCTGATCAGTCACTAAAAATGATAACCCTTATTGCAATATATATAATTGCCACAATGAAGTTAATAAGTGATATAAGGTCTGCTGCTGCTCTAGAATGAGAATCTGTCAGGGGTAAAGCTGTGTGTTTGATGAAGCTAAAGGACCAGGAAATACTCCTTTCATTTTAGCAAAGAGTTTACATTCGTTTGTTTCAGTGCAATTGCATCAGTTTGTGCTAAAGATACTCTGGCTTTTCTGCCTGGTAAACCAGAGTATTGAGTTCTGTCCAGTTTTGCCACTGACCCAGAACACTCAGGTGTGATAAAATTAGATGGATTTGATTTTATCTCTGGAAGTTATGAAACATTGCTCTGCTATGAATCAATAATGACTATGTATAGTAGTATAGTCCTCTGTATTTAAAACCAAACAAAGCCATAGGCAATACGTAGACTATCATTTGTGTGTACTGTAGAGCTGTGTCCATGACAGAACATTCACCAAACTCCTCTTTCAAATGCAGCCTCAAATCTGTTTGCCAAAATACATGTGTAAGCTTTTCTAAGTAGACTAAAACTTTGGTTTAATGATGATTGTTGTTTGTTTGCATTTAAAAAATAAAATACGGAACAACACCACAACAACCAGTTAAAATCTTTTCTTTCTAACTGGATTTTGAGAGTTCATTTTCTGTATAGCTTGAGGAAATTGCATTTTTCTGATTGATTAACACTAATGATTGTTAAGACTTTAGCCATTTCAATGCCATGAGATCCCGTCTTAGTGTCCTTTATGCAAGCACAGCTTCTATTGATGTTACATGGGCTCTACCAGTACATTAGCTGGTGTTCAAACTGAAGTGTGGGATGGAAACGTGTTTGGTCCCTGAGAATTCAGTGTACAGCGTAAAATTGATTATTAGCTAACAAATCACTGAGAGCTGAATGTTTAGTCAATTTGCCAAAGGTGCTGGTTGGAAAATCTGTACCTAGAGAAGTCATTCATACTGAAAACCCATCCTGCATCTATTATTAACAGGGTGGAAGCAATCTTGCTTATGTCTCTATGTATGTTCTCAGCTGTCTGGCAATCAGGAGTGGTGGAGAACACAGAAGAAACGTTGCCTAAACTAGTTGCTTGTGGGTTGAAAAAGCAGCATGTCGCTATTTATCCCTGTCAACAGCAGGCCCTATTAACTATTTTTAATGAATCACCACTGCTTTTACTTTTGCCATCAGCCATGACCTTCACCATTTAGAAACACATGGTCTCTCATAAATGATAGTCTATGACATATAAACTTGAGAAGGATTCTATCACGGCTCAAGCTACAATATCTATCACTAAAACAAACTGCTCATTCCAGCTGGAAAGACACTCATATATATCATGGAACCAGCCTTCCATATTTTGAAATTTACTGCCCTGCATGGGTGCTTCTTGGCTTTTTTTTTTTTTTTCTTAAGGAGGCCATGCAACCTTGCTCACTTAATACTTTTGATAAACTTCTACTGACAAGGAACTTGATTAATGATGGTTAAGAGAATTGAATCAAGAGCAGGAAAGACAGGGCCAAAAAAGCAGACTGCTGGTCTGATGGAAACTAACGTCTCTACAGAAATATATGATGGACCCTCCTTTTTGCCATGCCAAGTAATTACTCGCACAGGCCTGTTGTAATAATTCCTATTACAGCCAAAACGGAAAAGTCAGTAACTCACAGCCCTGGGACAAGGTGAAGGCAAGGCCAGAGTAGTGTGGATCAATATTTCATTTACTCACTGAGGTTAGCTTCTATCCCTGTATCAAATTCTTTTACAGAAAGCCATGAAAGAAATGAGGTTTGCTGAAAAACACCAATACAGGGCCCTCATTTCCTTGGGGGTGCTCACAGAGTACACGGTGCAACAAAACCTTTCAGCAAAACAATATGCACTCAAGGTCACTCATTACATGCTACTGTTGGAAAATAAAGTGCCATTAGCTTGATATGAGTAATATACATCAATCAACTGCAGACCAGCAAAAGTATGTTTTCAACATGGTATTGCAGCTGAAAATGAATGAACCATGTTAACGCTTTCTGAACAGTTTGACAACAGTGAAGGATTTTTCCTTTGGCATTATCATTTATTTCAGGGTTTCACTGCAACTCATCTCTGTAAAATCAAGCCAGAGCATCTCTGCTGTTTGCTGTTCTTTATTATAGTTGAATTAATTCTCATTAAGCAAAAGTCATTATTTTGATGGTGGCAGTTGGATGCTTGACAAAAAACTTCTGTCTGTGCCTTACAGGACCTTCAGTCTAAGGGCAGATAAACAGACGTAAGAAGAAATGACCCATCATGTTAGTAAAATAACTTAAAGCAATACTTGCGAGATGATATTGAGGTATACATACTTCTACTTTGCTGCGTACAGCAACTCTTTTCTTCCACAAGGAAGCTTTGAGGAAGAGGAGGGCTTCAATGTATCAACCTGAGAACTGCATTGTTGTGTAAGGCTACCATGGCGCTGATGTGAAGGGCAATGTAATATATGCTTCTGAAATAACTAAAGTACCCTGCGCTGTATTCTTCTCACACTTCCTCTCACACTTCCTTTAATATTTTAAATGTTGTCTTCCCTGTAGATCTGGGGATTTCCAGAGAAACTATGGGAGGAACATGGTAACTGAGTATGTTCTGGAGCTGTGTAAAGGAGACCTTAGGAAGCATAGTCATAGTGACATAGCTAACGTGCAAAAAAATAATGTTTTTTCTTGGCATCTGATTCTTTGCATCAAAATGCAGGCTTTCTTGTTTGAGCTTTCTAATTTCTAAATATTTACATGAAAATGGAAGAGAGAGTTCCTTTGCGTCAGTGCACCAGTAAGGATACAGTCTTGCTTTTACTGACTGCTTTTCAGAAAAAGTGTTTGGTGGGTTGTTTATGATTGCTTGTATGGTTGATGATGGTTTAGATCTTTTTGAATCTTCTTCTTTGTCATCGGGTCAGAAAGTTATGCTTTGTGGTATTAAACTTCAGATTTCTCTAGTTTTGCCTGCACCACTGAAAAATGTATATAATAGTCATGAAGGGTGTACCTTCCGAACAACTGCCAAGTTATCCTGTTCAAAATAAAGATATGTAGGCATAAAATAAACTCTTACAGAGTAGGGAGAATTACTGTGCACATGGTTTGGTTTTTTTTTCTGTGAGATGGTAATATTTTCTTATTTTCCTCTCCTTTTCTATTTGGTAGCACTCTCTTTGTCTTTATCATTTTGAAGTAACTTACTAAATAAAAATGTCAAGTCTTTGTTCTAGAATCTTATCCTGAAGACTTACTGAGGTATGCAGAAATAGTTGAAATGTTTAGGAGTTTGCACTATTACTGTCTTTTATAGGGCTGAAGATGAAGTAGTTTCCTTTTCTAGCACCATCTCCTGAGACCACACACTCAAAGCAAAGTGTTCTCAACCATAATGAGCGTTGAGTTACTTCCAGCAGTGAATTTGCTTAAACTGTGCTAAATCCATGCAATCACTGTGATGTGTAAGTAAATACAACTTAGAAACTATGAGACAGGAGGAAAATGACAGATCAAAGTCATATTTTAAGTCAGAAATTACTGTTGTCTTTCACATCTGGCATTTTGAAAGTTTCTGTTAACTTTACTCTGTTCGGTAGAGTCTTGGGACATACAGTGAGTTAATTTCATGTCTCCTGCATAAGTGTGTTATCTACAGTTTTTAACTTGGATAACACGCTTAAGTTTACTGCAATTGTGATGTTTTGTATTTTCAGTTACAATTTGGAAGTATTTGCAGTTCATCAAATATACTCTTAATCCCAGTTTCTTGAAGACCACACTGCTTCCTTTCAAGTAAATCAGTTGAACTATTGGTAAATGTGAGTTTGATTATACTTTGGGTTATGTTTGTGCGGGCTTTGGGGTTTTTCATTTGTGGTTTTTTTCTGATTTTGGTTTTTGGGGGTAGTGTCAGAATTTTTTTTTTGTTTGGCTGTTTTGTTTTTTTTTTGTGGCTTTATTTTGTTCGTTTTGGGGTTTTTTATTTTGGTTTTAGGTTTATTTGTTTGTTTTGCTGGGGTTTTTTTTTGTGTGTGTTGGGTTTTGTGTGTGTGTGTGTGGTTTCTGTTGTTTTGGTTTGTTGGGGTTGTTTTGGGGGGGGAGGTTCCCCTATGGATTTCCTTCTTTAAAAATGAATGTTATAGTAATTGCAGCACTGTGGAATGGTTGCCTCCACTTCCTACTGTTCTTCCTATGTGCTATTTCTTTCTAATGATGTAATGTAAAACGATGTACGGTGTATGACTCCTGAGACAGCCCTGCTCCCTTCTTCATGTCTGCAAGAAGGAAAGAGAGATGAATGTTTATAACTGCCTATGAAACAAAATAGATCAGTTTTTTTCTTTCCAGTCACGCAGAGAGGCTCTCCTGGATTAAAAAGTTCCGCTACATTTGATTTGCCGCATGGTTTAGATGTGGAGTCAACTTTGTGAGAAGGGGGAAGTTCAGTCATAAAAATTCTAATAATTCCTTAGAGAAATTCTTTGAAAGACACAGAGGAGAATTAGAGAACCTGACTCCTGTACTTGTAGGAGAATTAGAATCACAATTTCCTCTTTCTAAAATCCTGTTGTTGTGATTAAGTTACTTTTCAAAATCCCATTCACCCCAAGTAGTAAGCCTGTATCACTGTATGGAGCTGTTCTATGCCTGTTTCTAGAGTCCCTGAGGCCCATATCCTCAAAGATATGTAGGTGACTAAATGTAATTTGAAATGACCTGGTGATGTTAGTAGTTCATTCTCATGAACCTTCTTTGAAACAGGGAGAGAGTATTACCTTCGTTAAGTAGGAGAAAGAGGGGTGGTGAAGCTTGAATAGGTTTAAAGGCATTTAGGTACCCACTTAAACCAATAGGAAATGGGTCCTAAATACTCGTGGAAGATCTGGGTTTCACTCCAGGGAGGATCAGCACACAGGTACTACAAATCTCTGGATTTTTCCTATGCTTCTACTTGCAATGAATAAATCTTCCAAAATGCCTCAGTCAGGGCAGGAGGCCCCTGTGCAGCTGAGTGCTTTAGCATGTCTTAAAAGAAAATCAAACCACTCTTCCCCCTCTCACTTTCACTGGTATGAAGCAATCAAAGGTTTCTTTTTCTGTTCACAAATTGGCACCCTAACTTTTGGGTTTGCTGTTTTTCCTTTTCCACAAGAAAATACCCTGGTGTTTTTTGGTGTCACTGAGAACCAGGAGTCATTATATGTGGCGGTGAACACTCTTTCATAACAATAAAGTTGCGTGCGGCAGGATTACTCTTTGAACCAGAGTGTTAACTGAGAGATTGGGGTCACATCCGTCACCTAAATGTGATGTGGTCTGCCTGCACTCATAATAAAGAACAAATGTTTGGTCTGGAGGTCAGGATTTTTGGATTCACAGTGCACTTAGTTAGATCAAGGTCTGATCCAGGGTTAAAATCAATATCACAAATTGCAGCTAAAATGACAAAGAATATGTTTCCATCCGTGTTATATTTTAGGTACAGTAGCCTTAATGTATAAGTAGGTCAATTCCATTAAGATGTAATTTCATTAAGAGACTGTAACTGCAGCTGGAATTTGGCCACTAGATTATTTTTTATCTACGGCAAGTGTACAGATATGCATCGCTCTTGGATGCTGCTCACTTGGGAAGTTCTGCTTTAGCACAATAAACCCAGTAACAGACACTGCTCTCTGCAAGAAAGTTCGAAGGGAACCAGTAAAAAGTGTTTGTCTATAGGGAACACATTCTTTTATTGAACTGTCACAAGAATACCTGTCAAAGTAGTATAGTAAAGCAGTGGAACATTTAAAAAATGTACACGTTATAGCAACTGAGACTTTCAGTTTAATGCACTTGTACAGGTACATATGCAAGTAGAGCATTTAGCAGTGGAGCCTTCAGGCTGGCTTTCAAAAGGAACATGAGAGAAAACATTTTAGGAAGCTTCACTTCAGTTTCTGTGATGCGGCAAATCTAGGCATAGCTGTCCATAATAGACTTTAAAGTCTTGGAATAAGGAGGTGGAAGTGTAATTCAGGAAGAGACATTTTTTCTGCGTTTCATGCTGGCTAAGGTACAATGTCTGTCACCAAGCATGGTGCAAGGAGATGTGGCAGATGAGGAGGAAAGGGGAAGTAATCTCAAAATCTTGGAAAAGGAGGAAGATTATGGGATGGCTTTTATGTAATCCTCTGTGAGGATTGATTTCATATGGGTAACTCATACTGAGCTTTGTAGCAGAGTGATGCCATGGTTATAAAGGGTGTCTACGTCTGCTGGTGGCTCGATCATAGGTTGAGAGTCTGTTGCAGTAGAATTTTTGCACAAACTGGAAGTTTATTTTGGGCTAGATACCCACTGCCATTCTCCAAAGGGCATCACCCAGCATTGACATACAGCACAGAGCATAATATGCTTTTCTTCACTTATAATGCAGAGCTGGGGAGGAAATATAGCCAAAGTTGTAGCCAGGTAAAGAGCACCAACTCTTTCTGCTGTGGGGGCCTTAAAAAGCCCCAGCTTGCCGACAAGGATCTGCTGCATGTCTGTGGAGGAAGTCTGGGGAGAGAGATGATCATAACTTGGCAAGAGATGCTCTGAATGACTTGCTTCCCTGGTAACCTGGCAGCTCTCCAAGTCAAAATCTGAATAAGAGCTAAACTGCTCGAAGCATTAATTCCACTTATAGTCACAAGCCTTCTCTTCCTCCTCCCTGCTCCCGCTGGAGCAGTGCTCAGCAGAATTGGAAGTATCCTATGCTCATGCAGGTTTTGGAGGTCTCATGCTGTCAGCAGAGGCAGGGAAGACATTGCTACGCAGTGTGGTTTGTCTCCAGTGTGGGCTGCCTGCTGTGATGAACAGGAGGACTGGGACACGGGCAAGAGACTTACATCTTCCCTGGGCTCCATCACTTGACATAGCCTGATCTTATGAGGACTTAAACACTACACGTAAAAGCTTTTCCTATTGTATTGATATGTGGAAATTCCTGTTTACATGGAAGGCTTTTCCGTGAATTTTCAATTGTAGAGATCTTGTAATTACTTCCTACTACCTCTGGGTAGTATGTCTGACTTAGACATACTCCTCCTGCTCCCTCCCTGCTATTCTACACAAGCAGCTTTTGACAGCTTTTCAGGGCTCCCCAGTTTATGATCAGGTCTTCGTGAAGTTTAAAATACTGCTCTGCATCTAAATTCTGACGTAAAAATCAGGTTTATGTCCCTTGGATATTTATAGCCAAATGTTTTAAATCTCCCAGTCTTAATCATATTATAATTAGTGGTATTTTTTTTAAAGTACCTTTGAAATTGTCCTATTTCCTTCCTGATGCTTTTTGTAACAGTTATGCTTTGAGTTTTCAGTTAGTGTACAGTATTAGTGACTCACATATTCCAAAATACTGCAAAAAGGAAGCAATAACATTACTGCCTGTTGGTGAGTGATGTAAGTTAAGCTGGATGCAGATGCAAATTAATATCTATAGAAGAAATGCTGATGTTTATTTTGTCAAGATATATAAAAAAGCAGTATAAAATTAAACAAGAATAATACATACAGCTACTTTGTGCTTATTAGTGAGTTTTCTCTCTGTGGAGGCAGCAACAGCAGCAGCCCAGACAGTTTCTTAAGGCTTTTCCTGCTCCTCTGTGCCCTCTGTTTTTGATCATCTGCCAAGGCTTGTGAATAGTGCCAAATCAAATAGTACAGCATCTCCATAAGTCTGCTCTTCGAAGCTGAGGAATTCAACAGTTGAAGTGCAATGCCAGATATAAAAGAAGCAATTATAGTGGGCTTCCAGGAGTTTAGGTTGAATAACTTTAATATTTGTATAACAGATATTTTGAGGCTCTTTTTACTAACTGGACTTCTGCTTTCTGGATGCTTTATCCACAGAATCTTAATCTATGCAAATAGCATCTTGCAAAAACATGGGGTTTCTCTTTCTTTTTTTCTTTTAGGTTCTGAAGTTCCATACAAACTTTGAAGCCTATTTCTGTGTACATTATCATTGGCAGCTGAAGTACATTTGTTGGTGAAAGAGAATCATTGCGGGAGGAACCAGAGCAGCTATTTGAGTATAGAAGACCACATTCCTCTTTGCAAGTTTTTCTCTTTCTTCATATTTGGGTTTGGTTTTTTTTTTTTCTTTCTTAATTAGTAACAGTCAAGAGAATATTCAATGTTATATCCTCCAGGTTTTCATGCTTAATACAATGAAATGAATTACTGAGGTGATGACATTGTTAGGAGTGAAAGGAAGAAAACTTGGATTTTTTCCATTGAATCGCAGTGTAGACATTTGTCAATTCTGGCTGAAGTAAAATTCATCTCACTGTGATTGATCACCCAAAATCTATTCACCATTTAATCTGCAGGAACACAAAGAGGAGCCCAAAATGAAACTATTTTTACATATACATTAATGAACAGCCGAACTCTTGGGATCTAGAAAGCCAGAGTCCATTTGCACTGATTTAACCCACTGCTTGCTTAAATTCTAGATGAGAGAGCAGGGAAAATCTAATTAAACTTGAAACTTGATTACAGCATGACAAGATTAAGGGAATAAATGGTCAAAATCGATCTCACGTTTTTCCTTGTAAAGATTCCCTTTCCAGCTTTGTATGTATTTTCTTATCGGCCGTAAAGAAGCAATGGCTTATTACTAACCACATGACCCAGACCTTCCTCACTGTGCCTGTTTGTTACATTCACACCACTGTGTTAAAGGGGGCAAATAATTTCTTTGAATAGCTTCAATGAGATAAAACTTCAGTCTGTTTCTATGTTGTTTCAATCATTTGTACCTGGGAATACTTGGACTATCATGATAAAGGGGAAAATGGTTGAAGATTTCTACTTTAATGTGAAATTTATTGAAGTAGCTTTTGATGGTAGTGAGCTCTAACAAAAACTAAAACAAGCCAAAAAATCTTTTTTCTTAATTGTGCGTGGATTTTTTCCCCCTTGTTATTTTACTGAGCTGGCTCAAGTTTTTGCTACAATAGATCAATAAAGAACTTGTTTGCATTAACACGACTAACTTTACACTTGATGTAGGTGCCTGGCTGTATACAGAGGTCACTTGCACTGGAAAGGCATGAGAAAAATCAAATCTTTTACCTGCTTTGGTGGAATCTAGGGACAACTTCAGTATATAAAAAATCACTCTTTCCCCCCATAGGCACTTAGTTCTTATTTGTAGCTACTAGAGCTGTGTTACCCATAGCCTCTGTGGGATTCGTAGGAGTAATAATAATCTAAAAAAACCTAGATTTAATTATATTTTTAAGCTTACTGCAAACAAAAATCAGTCTATTTGTCTTCTAAGGTTTTCTTCACATCACAATCAAAATTCATTTCCCGGTTATTCATTCAGAAACACTTTGTGAATTTTCTTTCTTGGATTAAGGGGTGGCTTCATTGCAGCATAGGCACAAATTTTCTACAGCAACATAGTGTAGGCTCATTGCAAACTACCTCAAATGCTCAGGGGAGTTCACTATCTTTGTTAGCTGATTTTACCTGCTGCTGAGCTTCCAAGTTGTACTGGCATTTGTTAAAGACAAGGTTACTTTATGTCTGCTCTTGTTGATCCTCTCTTGTTCTCCTCATCTCTAGTGAAAGATGCAGCAAAAGTGATGATTACCTATCAAGTAGATGTCAGTTCAAATATATATAGTGTGTACAAGTCAGGTCTGCTGGGGAAACAATCTTCATGCTATAGACTCATAGAATGGTTTGGGTTTGAAAGAACCTTAAGATCATCTACTTCCACCCCCGCCACCTCACTCTAGACCATGGGGCCCAAGACTCTGTCCAGTCTGGCCTAGAGCACTGCCAGGGATGGAGCATTTACAACTTCTTTGGGCAACCTGTTCCAGTTCCTCACCACCCTCACAGTAATGAACTCCTTCCTTATATCTAAGCTAAATATCCCCTGTTTAAATTTAATCCCACTACCCCTTGTCCTATCACTACAGTCCTTGATCAAGAGAGTCCCTCTCCAGCATCCTTGTAGGCCCCCGGCATTCTTGTAGCCCCTAATCATGTCTTTCATGACTTGATGACTCTAACTTCTTTTCATTGTGGAATGGCTTCTTTCATCTTGGAAATAGTGAACTGATTATGCACCCTATACATGTGGATTACTTTGCACCCTTTCTTTTTGATTGAACAGTATAAAGGCAAAAGGACATAGGCATTATGCAGTACAGTGCCAAAAATCTGTGGGTCAGGCAGGGCAGGTCAGCACTGGACTGCATGGAAATCTTGGGTCAATGTTGAACTTGTGGCAGAGGGTTTGGTGTCTCATTCAGGACTGTTTTTAGACATTGTACTGAGTTTTGGGATGCTAAAAAGGCATGTGCTAGGAAATGCCAAAGAGAAGGTTGCGTCTAAAACTTCTTTATCCCCCACACGTGTACATGCCTATGCTCAGGTTTCAGCCATGCCCCTGGTGAATGCTGGTTTTGGAACTTGGAGCTGTGCTCAAGCAGAGGTGTAGGAGCAGAGCGAGAGGAAATCCATTTAGCTTCTAAGATCTTGTGAGAGTAAAGCTTAAATTCACAGAATATGTTTGATCCTCAGCTACTTCGTTTAGGGTAGAATTGGTAGACTGAAATTTTAACATTTCATCTTTCAAGGCTCCTTGAAGTGTGGAAAAAAGTAGTGTCCTAAGGGATCTTTATACTTGTGTGCAAACCTAGTATAATTTTTAGTCAGTATTTAACGTGAAGGAGAGTTTTTTTCATTTAATAATTTTTATTAAATTTAAAGGAACAGATTTGTAGCTTTGGGTTTTGCTAAAACATAAAATCCACGCACATACACACATGTGCTGTCAAATAGGTGACACTTGCTAGTATCTCTTTTGTAGAGGAGTAGAATATGTTGAAAAGAAAAGCAATTCCTCTTTGCTTTGGAAAGCAACCTTTTGTAGTACGTAATCCTATCTTACCACTTCCTTGGAAAAAAAAAAGGGAAACAACTTTCTTTGAACTAAAATAAACTTTCTGAAATAACTCTCGCCATTTGGGAAGCTTTCAACACATGGTAGGACAGAGTTCTTTCTTTTTCTCTTCCAATAATGTTTTGCACAGTGCCGTGACTTAAACTTTATTTTCAGATGTTGTGGGAGCATCTGAAATCCCGGACCAATCCACCTTTCTCTCCAAATCCTTGCAACAAAATTAACAGAAAAATGGTGTATACATATAGGTATGCTGCAAATACATGTATATGCTAGATATACATGTATATATGTACATGGGTACAAATACATGTATATGGTGTACATATGTATGG
>JBCJKH010071327.1:28920-40795 GCA_039877255.1 Loriculus beryllinus
CCCTGGCAGTGTTCAAGGCCAGGTTGGATGAGGCTTGGAGCAACCTGGTCTAGTGGAAGGTGTCCCTGCCCATGGCAAGGGTTGAAACTACATGGTCTTTAAGGTTCTTTCCAACTCAAAACCATTCATGATTCTATGATTTAGATACCTCAAATTCTTTTGTATTTTGGTTACTTGCAGGGAGTAGCATAGCAAATGACACTTGGTATAATATTGTAGAGTGGAAGCAATATTTCATCTGGAGAACGCACTCTGGGAGCTGTCATGCACATTTTGAAGAACATATCCTTTTCTCCCTGTCTACAGGTTTTACTGTATTTTCCCCCCCAGCTCCCAGGTTGGAATGTTTGCATTGTATTAGTTTGCTCAGTACAGGTATTCTTCTAAATGAAAAGCAGAAGTCCAGATTTTTGCTAAAACCTTATCTCAGTGCTCTCTCTCATTCTGACAAGATGCCAGCTTTTGGAAAATGGGTATTAACAGACAAATAAAAATGTCTTCTTATTTTCCTTAAGAAATTGTTACTTAAATCTATGCTAATGTTATCGTTGTATAAATTGCAGTAACTCTCTTGGAGTCAAGCTTCTTAAACTTTCAAACAGTTCCCAGTGCATGGCAGGGGTGTTCAAACTAGATGATCTTAAGGTCCTTTCCAACCCTGATTACTCTATGATTCTATGTTCATTAAAATAAGTTGGCTGTCCTCAGTCAGTTTAGGTTTCTTTGTGCTGAATTTTTATATTTGCAAATATAGCCATTAAAGAGAGAGACTATTATCCTTAAATTAAATATTTTAATATTATTCCACTGAAGTAACTTGAAAAATATCTTATTTCAAGCTGTGGGGTTTATTTTATATGTACACCAAATATTTTTTTCAGACATTGTTTCTCTTTTGAGAAGGAAAAAAAATTTGATATCCTTAAGTAAAACGGCGATGGAGTATAGAAACCAAACATATATGTGACAGGTTATTTCTCTGGAATGCAGTTTGCTCTCCGAGGCTTAGGATTCTCAAAGAGGACTCACATAGAAGAACGTGTGAGACACCCAATTCCTTTGCATCTGTGCCCTCTTATAAGCAAATTGAACATCTCTGCTTTACCAGTCATACTTTGGTGTTTGCAATATGATGCTGCTCTGTTGGAATACCGTTGTCATAAAATGTGTCAGTACCCTAAAAATGGCAGTGATAGGCACTGAAGATCAGACTAAAGCGAAATTTTTCTGAACTACAACAAAACCAGCAATATGTGCTAAATGTGGTAGCGTAAGTGATCTTCTGGCCAGTTAGCATGATGTAATGAATTTTAGGGATGCAGTCCAGAACCTGATTCTTTCTGATGGAAAAATAATCCCTTACGCTGCCTGAGAAGAGAGAGGGCAGCAAAGCATTTTAATACAGTATTTTGGGGAGGCAGCAACTTTATTTCTTCAGCATATGTTATTTGCTACAGACTATCAGTGGCAGTTTCTCTCTACGGCATCTTGGTGCCATCTGAGATCTGCCATCAAATGCAGTTTGGAAGACTTGCAATGGCTTACAGATGGGATATGTCTGCATGCATAATCACACTAAGTCAGTATTACCAGAGTTTTGGCTAGTATTTCAGACCCTTTAGTGTTTGGATTATTTTTTTTTTCCTATTGTCAGGTGGTTTCTGCTCTCCAGTTGCACTTACATGTCCTGTGTTCCTATATGATCTACCAGGCAGCCCCTATTAATGGTCAGGATTGAGCAGATTTTTCACCGTAGCTCAGAGGGGATGGTTTTACACTCAGGGTATTGCCTTATGAATAAGGCTTAAAGCTGATCAGAGCTTTATTATCCAGAGCTATATTCTTTCTGTATTACTTAATTTCATTTTGGGGCAACTAAATAATTTTTCATTTCTCTCTGCAGTTTCAAAGAATTCTTTATCAAACAATTCCTCTTCTAAGCTGCTGTAAGTATGAGCAATGGGTGAAATTATATCTATATGTTTTTGAAAGTGTATATAGTAATCCAGACAGAAGGCTCTGCATAAAAACAGAAATTAGTATTTAAAATCAACCTTTGAAACACTGCAGAATTTTTAATTACTATTAATTATCATTTTAATTACTTGTCAAATGTTACCTTAATTCTTGTCACATAGATTTTTTGATATAGGTTTGGGTCAGGCAGAAATATAGAGGTGTCACAACAGAACAAAGCAGGAAGCTGGCTGTGTCTCTTCCTATCCTTTTCATGGGTGTAGGTTTTGTAGATGAGGATGAACACCCATCACATGGCAGAACTGTAAACACTGCAGAATATTCTCTCTTAAACCTGAAGGTTTCAAATCTGTTATTTTATCTGAGAAGTTCGATGCTAAGAGGACTATATCTTTCTAATGAGACTTTTAACACCTTTACTCATCTCCAGAAACACTAATCCAGATGTAGAACAGCTTCCTGAAAGGCACGTAGCCTGCAATTAATTCTTTTTCTTTACTTTTATTTTTTCATGGAAGAAGCATACTTTCTAACATATTCTTGACAGCCTGAGTCGTTTGATGGGGGTCTTCAAGGTAAAAGGGTCATGAAACAGCACAGAAAAAGAAGACTTCTTCAAAAACCCTAGACCTCAACCTTCACTATAACTACACTTTTATTTCCCAAGAAGAAACACGGTGCTTTAAAATTAAATATTTCTATCATACAGTAATAAACCAGGGTCAAATAGAGAAGAGATACAAAATTGCTCATCAATTCTGTTCTTTTTTTAAACTCTGCACTGGGAAAGATGGTGAGCATAATGTCCATAACAAACATACTTTGTTTTATTTTTCTGTATCCCATTCTTTGGTCTGGTCTCTTCTTCCCAAATCAATGTTATGAGATACTGCTTGGGGCTTCTATTTAAGTAATACCCATAGCATCAGGAAAACTTGCAAGGGTGAACTTAATAGTACAATTTTTATGATCCACCAGATGCCAACTAAACTAATAATAAAGTGTTTGATGTGAAACATCAAACGTTGCAGTAGGTCTGATGTTTAACTCTATGACTGGTAGGAGTGAAATCTTGACCCTATGCCATGAGTTGCATTGCTGTCAGTGCTCAGACTCTGAGCTAATCGTTATCAGCCATATTGTCTGCTTGCTTTTCAAGCATGAGAGTGACAATTACAGAAATTGTTTAAAAAAACCAGAAATTATATCAAGAAAATCTCTGTGACAACTATGGCAGCTTACCTGAGTGTGTTAATATAAAGAACTATTGGTAATTGTGTAAAATAACTTGATCCTTTAAATGGAAACTCAGGAGATGAAAAGTATACTAATCTATCATTAAAAGAAAATGAACCTTCAGAAGAATTTATGACAATCCCCTAGCTCACTGTAGCCTTGTGGCACTTGTTACGAACATTAATCAGGACAGGCATAATGGTGGCGATAACAACAGTCAGATACGTGGCAGGGTAATTGAGAGAATTGTCTAACCTGATTAGAAAACTGGCAGATACCATGAGGAACATCTGAAATGTTTATGGGCTAAGGAATGCCAACAACCTTGACAGTAAGACGAATAGACATACTTAGTGCAGACTGGACACCAGACACTACAGAGAGTTTAAAAGCAAGGTAAGTAAGCAGTGGTGTCTGAAACATTGTCTGTCGAAGGGTATGCTTCATTTAGAAAAGACAGAAGTTAAAGTGATTGATAGGTGATTTTCTGTGCTAATGAATCTTTATAGTGATACAAAAGAATAGGAAGACTAAACCAAGGGGTTTGGAACCCAAATGCTCCGGTTGTTGGTTGAACAGTGACCTAAAGGAAAATTATCAGCAAGCTAAGTTTCGTTTGTAAGTAAAGAACTTTGTTACATGGTTTGACAGAGCACTGTGAGAGTTGTGTTGTGGTGAAAAGGTTTAACATTCCACATAAAAATGAGTGAAACACTTTGAAACTGGTGATAGTGCCCAGTTTTACTTGTATGAGAATGATGAGGTTTTTTAATCAATTTGTTGCGGAAGTAACAGGTGATACTTGCTATGGTAAGCAGTGAGTACATAATAAGCTGTTCACAGAGAAAGGCCTTTGCTTGCTTCATCCTTTGATTAATTTCAAATTGCATAGAAATATATCTCAGATTGGTTTTGAAGAAATGTCTTAGAGAAATCAAAGGAAATAGCTGTTCAGTGGAGTCATTTGGACTGTAGAACTAAAGATCTGGAATTCCTCTCTACTTCTGGTATAAAAAAATGTTTGAAATTTGCATCTGAAGCAAGAGGAAATAAACCTGTACGGAAGGTTTTGAAGTTCATTTTTATTGTGACATTAAGGTGGATATCCTTCTAGAAGATTATTAAGAGTAAAAATCTTGCTAGAAGGTAGGAATGAAGCCAGTGAACAGAGGAAGAGATCTCTCATGGGTAAGGAAACTGTCTGCTAAGTATGAACAAGTGCCAAAGTCAAGATGTTTTAGACTTGGGAGAGAAATTGAATGTAAATCAGTTATAAGTAGTTCCTTATCTACATTTTTAAAGAAAAGAAGGTGGTGAGAGAACATGGGACTTGCATTTCATGCAAATGAGATGTAGACTGAGGATAATCTTGTTTTGGCCAAACCGGTGGGAATTGGGGGGGGTGGGGGGGTGGGTGTGTGTGTTGTAAAAAGCAAGACGCTTCCTAATGAGAATAGAAAATATGAAAATATAATCTTAGTAAAGCCAAAATAAAATGAAAACTTGGAAAGCATAACCTCAAATTTGGGAGGAAGAAAGGCTGTGGGGAGGCTATGGTTCTTGTGGTTCCTTTCAATTTTTAAAAGATTAGTAAAATTGCATATGCTGCCAAAACCCAGGAGAATAAAGGTTGTATGCGTGGAATTGAGGATGGTCCTAGGTATCTCTGTTGTGCTAGCTTTAATAATATTCAGAACTTTAGAGAAGAAGTTAAAAGAAGATATTCAGAATAAATAAACAAAAAGTTCTGGAGGTTGATTTAAACTTAATTTACCAAAGATTGATTGTACCACATCTCTTTCTGATAAATTAAATTCTCCATTTAAAGGATTATTTTGTTTAATCCTGACTTCAGTAAACCGTTCTGTATGGGTCATGTGAGAAAAACCACAAAAAGAAGATCTGTAAAGAAGCTGAAGAATTCAACAAAAATCTGGTGTAAAAGTAGAAAACTTTTATTCGAAGTAGATTAAACAGATGGTTTTTTTAAAGGCCACCTTTGAATAATTGTTATACAATAACACTGGAGAGAAAAGCAGGTACAGCATAATGAAATCACTGCAAAGCCTCAAATCATGAAGTCATTGTTATTAAGAAATGAACTTCATAAAGGAAGCATTTGGTGACTGAGGATAATTGAAATGGGAAGGCATTTAATAGTACAAAGGATGACGCGATGCTTTTAAAAACTAGTCATAAGGGTAATTTTTCTGCAAGATCTGAGCTAATCAGTTGGAAATGACAACAAAAGAAGAATAGATCAGCAAATTACAGCACGAGGATGAGCTACCACTGTCATGTGGGTTTGTTGAAAAAAGCAATAGTTTGATGCCCCTGGAGAAGTATTCCCAAAAGGGACAGCAAACTGCTACAGTCATATACATGACAGTGTTACATGTCATTCAAATTATTGCATGCTGTTCTTGCCCTTGTTTCAGTAATGTAGTTCTAATTGAAAGAAGTCTAGGAAAAGGCCACAAGGATTATCAGTGGAATGGAGAACCTCTCTGCTGAGAGAAGACTCAAAGAGCTTGGTTTGCTTAGCCTAGCAAAGTAAAGCTGCAAAAAGCTTGCTTGCTTGCTCCTTACAAGTTAAAGAAGCAAATACCAGATAAAACAGCTGCTTAAGAAGAGGGAAAATATTGGCACAAGAACAAATTGTACATCACCTGGTCTTAGATGCATATATTTGGGCTGGAAATGAGGAGATCTCTAAGGATTGGAGAGGGAAGATGCCAGAAATGCTGTCTGACAGTAGAAATAGGAGAAAGATGCCAAGATACTGTTAAGATGAAGTACGATTAATTTATAAACCCGATTGTATGATAATGTGACTTGTGATAGCAGGCAATTAATTTTGATTTAGGAGGTTCCCTCCTGCCCTGTGTTTGGGATTCATTAAATGGTCTTCCCACCTGCCCCAGAGTGCATGTTGACTGTGATAACATGGCACTGAGGTAATACCAGTGATTTCATTTCCAACCGTGTCATAAAATAGGGGGCTATACCACTTGAGTTTGTTAAAGATCCTGTGACTATTTCTTGAGTTCTTTCATATTGCATATGACCGTGTTAGCTTGCTGGTTTTATGCAGGCTTTCTGGCTCTTGCAGTTTTGTTGTGTCCCTATGGGTCAGAATATTTTGCTAATTCTGGCCTTCCTTCTAGAGCACTGAAAGGCAGGGAAGAAACCAGACCTCCTCAGCCAGGGAGTAGCTTTGAATTCCCTGACTCTGTTCAGGTTATGGGGTTGCATCCTACAGCTCCACTTCTGGCACTGCAGGAATGGATGTGGGAGCCAGAGAGCAATGACTTGAGCTTCATCTGTCAACCCAAAGTGAGGCATCTCTTTTGGCAACCACAGATGTGCAGTTCTGTGGCTCCTTCTGAGACATCTCAAGCCTGGTCCCAGGATCAAAAAGCTGTTGTGTTGTCAATTTCTCTTCACAGTTTTCTTCTGGTAAGCCTTCCATTTTTCTGCAATATTTGGGTGGTAGGACCCTGAATAAGTATTAATTCACTTTGTTGTGCGTTAGTAAGCAGCGGCTGCGTCCCTTTCCTGAAATATATATACCTTAATGAATGAAATTACATTTATACATAGACTGAAAAAAGTATGAGTGACTATATCTTACACAAGTGACAACTTTTTCATTGCATTTAGTAAATTAACAATGTGTATGCTGTTGGTAGGGTATTGACATAAATGCGTCAGCCTCAAATACAAAATACCCGTGCAGAAATGAGGTATGAAGGTTTGGGTATTTGGGTTTTTTTTAGGAAGTCAAATATTAATCATGAGAACTGGATCTATGCTGGGATTTGTGAGGTAGGGTAAGAGATACTGCCTGCAAAACCCCATGCAGCTGGATTGTGTTCCAGCGTATCTTTGTAAGAAACCTCTCAAATAAGGAACCTATCCGCCAAAAAGTCTTTTAATGTTTCTTTCTCTGAAATTGTCATGAAGCTTTGTCTCTAGATAAGAGAATTGTAATGAAATAAAGGAAACATTGTTTAGTTGTCAAAACAAATTTGAAGTGTGACATGTGTGGGAAGAAAGAAACCACAGAAAATTGGATACTGGCTTCTTGAAATTTATGTATGTAATGTGATGACTGTGGATTGTCTAAAGGAATCTACCACTTCGTGGCTGGTAGAATCAACCATTTTATTGACCTTTCTGTTACATTTTAAAGAGGACTAATATTATTTACACATAAACAAATACTGCAGAAAAAATCAAGAAGTATTGATTTGTAATCAACTTGGTATTCCCTGGTTCTGCTTTGTTCAAGTATTTTTATCATGTTTGCTCAAACCTAGCAAGTGAAATAGTAGATTTGAACTGCATTTTGTGGAGCTCCCATGAAATGAAACACTTCTTGCATCATAAACTAAATATCAGGTTTACTTACACGTTTAGAATTCTCTTTTACACAAATCAGAACTAGTCACAAACCCTGCCTGTGAAACAAATATCAAATGTTTTGCTGTAAGAAAGACTATTTATCCTAATTGCTACCTAATAACCACTGAAAGCTAAACATGCAATGTTCAAGTGTAAAGGAGCATACAGAAATATATCCTCTCACGTAGACAGATGTTTATATGAGAAGAGTCAAATGGTGAATGAACACATTTTAAAATATAGATACAAATTTAAGACACTGTGCTTATCTTCTTTAAGCTTTTGCATCATCAAGATCATATCAACTTCACAAGAAATTAATCATGTTCATATCAACTTCACAAGCAACATATGAAATCCTGACATCAGCTTTGACAGCTATAGTACAGGTAGCTACCTCAATCTTTGGGTTTTGATGTGCATTTATAGCGCATACTAGAGTATGCGATAATGATAGTGCAAACGAGTTCTGTAAGTTCTCTCTGAGAACTTGTTCTCTCAATAATATTGTTCAATTCTGTGTAAACCATCAGTAAATTTTTCACTTTCCTTCGAATTATCTGAGGCCTTTATAAAACGGTCCAGGAATATGCATATATGTTTATGTTGACAAGGTTAAGAATCTGAAGTGAGGTTGTGAGGGTCTGAGTTATCACAACAGAGTGACAAAGATAGCACTGTAAAGCCTAAGACTATATTAGCTGATGCTTGAGGTTTTGCCATTTTATGCTCAAAAATTACTCTTGAAAACTAGGAATAGCAGTACTTTTCTTCACAGACACTAGTCAGAAGTACAATTTTCCTTCTCCAAAAGGGTTCAGAGGAAAAATTTACTCATAGCCACTGATCAATACTGGGGGGGGGGGGAAGAGCTGACTAGTTGGTGATAGGCAATGTGTCACTGATTAGAAACTGCTGGAAGCTGGTGGCACCTGAAGCAGTCATTCTCTGACAGCTGTTTGGTAGTTGTGTAAACCAAGTTCATGCTTCATTCAATTCATAGCTGACAAATACCTCGAACTTCAGAAACTCGTGTGGTTGTCACCAACTGCAGCGCCTTTCTCAGTAATTTTGCACTGAAATGCAAGAATGACCTAATTAGAGACTTAGAAGTTTCTTTGCTACTAAAGTCGTAGCTGCAACTCTTTACAAGTGAAATTATCCATGTGGATTTATAAAGATACATGGAATTTGATCCTTAGCTCTATTACACTTATGGTAGAGTCTCTCCTCTTATGCTTCTTCCTGCAATTTTCTTTCTAGCATTTTCTTAACATGGGCTTTCTGGCCAAAAGGAGATGCTCTGTGAGACTCTGTGTAGTTGAAGGAGCAGCACCCAAGCGAGCTAAGGGTCAGGCTAACAGAAGGTCCAAAGGAATCTGCTGCCTCCTCAGTAATTATAGGAGCCATGACACACTCACCTTCTCCCCATACTATTAGGTAACTGAAATGTTGAGGAAAAGCTTCAACTCATTTCTTTCAACCATCCCTATGCCTTATCTGCTTGGGGAAATGTGAAACTGTGGCTGTAATCCCCTCTCTCCAGATGTGCATTCATATGAAATGAAATGATGCTATGCAAGTACGTGGCCTCCACAGGGGAAATGCAGGAAACCAACTAGACAGACAACCCAGGGCACTCAGAAATAAGAGAGAACTTGCACTAATCCTGTGTGAAATGCTTCAGCAGCAGCAATATTTACATTTAAACAGCAGTTTGCTAGGTCAGTTTAGCAAGTCAAAACTATATTATTCTTTGTTGAATACATGATATTTTGAGACAATGCAAACGAATTCAGAACAGAACATGTTGTCAGTGAATGAGGATTGTGCAAGTTGGAGTTAGCCTATGGGGGTACTTCCCCACATGGCCTGTCATACTCCCTAGCTTTCTCTTCCCTTCCACTCCCTGTGCCTGGGTGCAAGTGACTGCAGCCCAGGCTGTGGCAGGCAGAGGCCCTGCTTCTGCTCCTTCTAAAAGCTAAAGTAGTTCCACATACTTTAATGTCATCAATCCTGATTTACTGTGGCACAGCTGAGCCTGTAATGTGGCCCTAAAACAATAAATTGATGCACACTTGAGGAGAAAGAGGTTTTATGTAGAATCAGGAAAATGCTTTTGTTAAAGAAGGACTGCAAGATTTTTACTTTTTAATTTTTTCTTTTTTAATTTTTATATTTTTACTTTTTAATTTTTATATTTTTACTTTTTAATTTTTTACTTTTACTTTTTTATTTTTTTAATCACTGGTAAAAAAAAAAATCAGTTTTTTTCTCAGATCTGTCACATCAGATTAAAACAAAGAGGTTGTATAGTAAATAATCTTTTGGGCTTTGTGGAACTAAATGTAAACAGTGTGTTGTTTGTCTCAGTGAAATGCCTGCCTTTTTACATGTCAGGGCACTTCTGATACTCTTGTGTTGGCATCCTTAGACTGTGGTAGGGGGAAGTCATTTATTTATTCCCTTTTGGCATCCATAGGATTTAGAGATGAGACATTGCCCTCTGGATACATAATCCAATTCTGGTGCTTTAGGTTTTTTCCAGTAAAACATCAATAATTTGATATGTTTCTATTGTCTACGGCGGTTTTGTCTTAATGAAAGACATTTTAAGTGGGCAGCGTTTCAGAGCAAAATTTCTCTTATGTAGCCTGTCATTATGTGTATAGCACGTAAGTAAATCTTATCTATTAAATTAATGAGAATGTGGGGAGAAGGAAATATTCTTGATCAGCGGTAACCAAACTCTGCGAACGGGGAGGAAGAAAGATGGGCAAAAAGCTTCAAAATAGAGCACCGCATTGTTTGCAAAAAAGCCTGCTGTTCCTTTATGTCTAACTGATCCGTGCCAGAAGCCCTCTTGAATTTCTACAAGAATAGAGCTTCAGATCATCTGCATTCAGTGCCAGAGTCATGGCCCTGGAACCGATAATTGCCTCTGACAGGATTTAATTACCTTCTCCAGGACCTTTTCTCTGTTTGATTGGAGACCACCCCCCGCCTCCGATCAAATCAGACAGTAATAACACGCCGCGGCGCCGGAGCCAATCCCGAGCGCGGCCGGCGCGGTGACCTTGCCGAGCTGGAGCCCATTGGCGGTGTCGGCCGTAGCGGCGGTGGCAGCAGCCGTCAGCGCCCGGCCACCGGGAGATAAGGGAGCAGCGCTCCCGTTAATGGAGCCTGTCAGCACCCCGGGCCCCGAGTGGCGCTTGGGCAGGCACAAGGGCTTGGTGCCCAGACCCACGGTTGGGGTTCAGCGTGCCCTCAGCGTGACACGAGGCATCTTCAGGAGAGAGTCTTCCTCCTCTCCCCTTCCCAAACGAGTCAGGGGTCAGTTTCTTGCCGTGACACTCACCGGTGTTTTGTTATGTAGGTGGAGAGCGTCACTACTTGGTATGCAACACGCAGCCCCTGTTTTTAATATTAGCTTGACACGTGCAGTCACTATATTATTTATGACAGTTCTAACATAAAGTCTAAATGTGCCCTCGGCTTTAAGAGGGAAAACTGTATTTCCAACCTAAATGAGTCTATGACTCTATTCCCCTAGCAGTCCGTTTTGGAGAACTAATGCAGAATTTAGAATTTAGGGGTTTAGCAAATATTTTCTCATTCTCAGAAATTAAGCAAAATCTTTTGCCCACGCCTCATTTAGCAGCTGGATGTCATGACAGCGTTACAGCTTTAACTGTCCAGATTTCAGCCGTAAGGTGTGTGTAGCAGCCAAGAGGCAGCAGATATCCTTTTGTTTTCGTTCAAAGTTTTATTGATCTCGGTGCAGGTAAAGGGCTTGTCCCTGCCCCAGTGAAGCCAATGGCTGAGCTGCAGGTGGAGCAGGGGTAGGTCCAGGCTTATTTCATGCTGGATTATAGCTTTATCTGTTTTCACCTTGAAGGGAGATGTAAATGCCATGGAGTGAAATGGAGGAAGGGGGTGATTTGATGTCATGGTAACTTCTCCAACTATCTGTGCAGCTGTACGTAGAAGCCCAGGGCTGCTGGAAGCAGTGCATCTCATAGCACCTCAGATAGCAGAGGAGGGATGCAGATGTGAGTCTTTTCCTTGTAGTTCCACTGAGAAATGCAGCAGCTACCCCGGTGAATGCCTTGCATCATGGTATTTCCCCTTCCAATTTGAAAGGCCTGCAAGTACAAACAGGGAAAAGGATCACCACCAGTGCTGCAGGAGCAGCACTGCTCAGAGAAGCAAAAGCACAGAATCGGGGGGGGGGGGGAGGGGGAGGACCGGACAT
>JBCJKH010071338.1:14179-28970 GCA_039877255.1 Loriculus beryllinus
TTGATTTTTGAATATGTGCACTCCAGGATGACGATCATGAGGTCCTATGCTCTGCTTTTCAGTTCTAGGGTTGGAGGGCAGTGTATTTCACCAAATAATTAGTTACCTGTCTGGGAAGAGTAGAAGGACATGATGCTACATAAACTGAGGCTACATTGGCCAAAGGGCCATTTTTATGCCTCGATATTGCTGTTACAGATCAAGGTGAAAACAGGCTTTATTTTTTAGTAGTGTGTTTGATGAATAGTTTAACTAATAAGGGGGTTTTTTGGTTGGTTTGTTGTTGTTGTTGTTGGTTTTGATTTTTTTTTGTTGGTTTATTTTTGTTGTTGTTGTTGTTTTGGGTTTGTTTTCTGTTAAAATTGCTAAAAGATGATGTCTACCTCGGGCAAGATAATTTTTAAATGATACAAACTGATATAGCCCCACCAGCATCAGTTGCACTGCCTGAAGGTCTTGCTTACACCTTCATTATCTCAAATTGCAGACACTTCCAGGTTACTGTTACTGGACTGCAGCTTTTGTCTCCTCTGATATATTTCTTCTATGTAAAGTTTGTTCTTTTCTCTGGAGTCTCAGATAGGAGTCTTATCAGTGTAAGCAATGTATTTGATATGTCTTAATGAGTGGTGCAATTCCTGGTATCTGTTGTAATGTTTGTATTTGAGAAGACCAAGACTGGTTTACTCTAAGGAAAGCTAGGAGACAACTTGATTATGATGGGTGGTGGGCAAAAACTCCTGCCAGCCAAAACCCTTACCCCTAAAACACGTTACGGGCAGCTGAGCAGACACAATCACATGAAGAGAGATTAAATTCATCATTTCAATATTTAATCCAGTTTGAAAATAGCAGGCAAATTTTTGTATGCATTATGTAAAAATCTCCAGATACAATCCGGATTCTGAATTGTTTACTTTGGTGCTTCTGCATGTATTCCCAGTCTTCAATTATGACTGCTACCTTCTTTGTTTTAGAGAGGTATCTTTTGCATATACAAAGCATTCATTTGAAAGCAAGTTGCAAAGATAAATGTAATTGTCACTGGCATTAAGTGCCTAACACAGCAGCTTGAGAGGACATGTGATGAAGGTATCAGCATCTGTAGAAATAAAAGCCAAAGTTCTGAGTATGTAAGGTCATCAGCAGCCTATTTTTCTGATTGCAGGAAGGTTCTCTGTTAGGATGAACTAAAGACAGATTTGAAGAGAAACCTGTTCCACCTTCCTGGTTTGCAAGTGCATTTTCCTGCACTTGTCTGTTTTCTTTGGAAGTCTCTCTCAACTATTGGGATATCCTGATTCTGCTCAATTCATTAACCAACTAGAAATGTGCTGGAGCACGGGGAGCTGCTCTGCCTAAGGTGTAGCTGTGGCTTTTTAGCTTTGAGTGAGTACCTGGCAGGCTTTGCAAAGGACAATAACTGATTCCTTCCTAATTAGAGAGCAGCAGGAGCCAGGCATGCTGGTGGAAGGCAGTACCGCTGCAACCAAGGGAAGAAGTTGCTGACACCCAAAGAAACGAGAGAGGGTGTGATAGGAAAGACAAATATTTTGAGAAATTCTGTTTGCAAATGGGGGCTGAACGGCTGTTAGAAAATCGGGGCATGAAACGTGCTTCCTCTTCTCTAAGAGAATCATTTCCAAAGGGTGGAGCTGTAAAATACCTCGGTATTACAGTTAGCATTTCAGTAAAATATTGTTGTAGGACAGAGGTCTCTGCACATGGAATCTCTCCTGACTCCCTATCTCTCACAGAAATTCTGGCACTTCTTCATTAAAGGGATCAAAATTCACCCTAGAGTAGATGCCAGCTGTAGCTTGAGCTTTTAAATGCTTCCAGTTTCATGTGAGAGAGTTGCAATTTCTCCTGGGGGTGGGGAAAAGGACCATGAAATTTCCTGTGAAGAGCAGGAAGCGTGTGTGAAGGATCCCTGTGTCTGCCATGCATAAGGGTTGTTATGTGCAGGGTATGATGTCTGCGCAAGAGTTGCTTATGGACTGGCTTTGCTTACTCCCTTTTGGGGCATGTGTGAGGAACCAGCCGCAGTGGGCAGGACAGTCCTACAGCAGGGGGCATATGCAGAAATCTCCATGTAGGAAGGCCTTAAGGGGGTCACCTTCTGGAAAAAAGAGCTCTTGTTTCAGAAAGGGATGTATGAAGGGCACATTATGGCCTTCAAAGAAGGCTTCAGCCTTCAACTTTGTGTTGAGCGTTCTGCTTCTGTGGTCTCAGCTTTCCCCTGGCTCTGCACTTCAAATCCCTGCCTGCAAACAGCCCAGTGGGATGAGAAGCTCTACAGGGCAGGGGCTGTGACTCCTTATGCATCTGGACCCAGGAAACCCTTAATTAGCTGGACCTCTGAGTGTTATTGTAAGGTGGATAGTAAATAAGAGTATTGGAATGATTATTTTGTAAAGCAGCAGCTTGGCTGACTACAGAAGAAATATGTACAGATAAAATGACCTTGTGATTTTGAAAGCGAGACCCAGTATTTGTTTTGAAACACATTGCCTCAATGACCCTGATAGTTGTGCAGACATGTCCTGCCTGGAAATGCCAAAATGGGTTGTATGGTGTATTTTTAACCAAGTTAAGGTTTTGTTGAAATAAAGAATATCAATCAAAGGCTGTTAGGCCAGAAAGCCACATTCCTTTTGCTGCTGTTGATTTCATCAGTATCTCTTGTCTGAAAACCTGTGCTGACAGGGCGTCAGAGGAGAACTCCTGGGGTGAGTGGGGATGAGTGAGGGGAGCCACATGTATTTGCATCCCTGTCAAACAGGTGTCATCGGAGGTCAAGTTCTCAAGCTCCAGAGAGGACCCTCCAACGCTCAGTGATTAGTCAAGGGGAGAGCCAGACACCCTTCACAGACCAGAAACAACATTAGGTGGAGCGTGACAAGGAGAAGTAGAATATAATACATGAGGGTGTGCAAGGGAGAAGCTGTTCATCGCTCCAGTAAGATGGGAAGGGATGCATCCTTCTCCCTGCCTCAGGTCCTCCCCTTCATTGCAGGGTATGTTCTAAATTACATCGGTGTGTCAAAACTTTCTGACCATCGTGCAGAGGTCCTTCAAGTGTATGTGTTGGTGTTGGTTAATTACAGCTTGGTTTGGGGCAATGCTGGCTGAATATCATGCTAGGATTTGAGCCCATGTGAAATTGTAGGTCACGTGCATGTAGCAGAGCAGAGTTGGGTGATTTTTCTTTCCTCTTAGTGGCAAATGCAAACTTTGCTGAAGAAATGCCATTTTTATTGTCTAGAAGCTGTTCATAAATTTGAATGGTATTTGCTGTAAATTTGTTCAGAAAAAAAAAAAAGTATGTTAAGATACACTGACAAAACCAAAGGAAAAATATATGCACCCCTTTTTACCAGCATCAAGAATGTGTGAGAGACAAGTTCAAGCTTCCTGTTTTCCTGACGTGATGCGATCCTAAATTGCTTTCCATCATAATTTCCTGTTTGGGGTATTTTGGTTGGTGATGTTCATGATTGCTCCTACAGGAGCCATCCTGCTCTCTCAGGAATACTTAAATATTTACCAAGCTGGGGGACAGGGATGGGGAGGGGGAGATGGAGGTGGGAAAAAGTGATCACCAGCCTGTCCCTAGGACCAAAGAGAGAGAGGATCTGAGTCACAGGCTCTGATCTCTTGCATGTTTGTTTAAGCAAAGAGGACTTAGTTCAGCCAAGGGATTGAGAGTAGCTTTCACTCCTCTCCTGGTAAAAGTACTGAGATATGAGTCTCCTAGGGCAAAAGGAGGGTTCTGCCTGAGCAACCTCATCACTTAGTACTGGAAAATGGGGGGCACAACTACTTCCTCTCCATAGCCAATGTTTTTCAGTGTTCATTTTATCTATTTTTCTTGTTCTGTTTGGTTTTAACTGAAAAGTAAGAACCTCTTACTTCAAGTCTGAAGTGCTTTGTTCACTGCAAGCTGAAGTGTTTTGTTTTTGGAGGGGGAAAAAAGCAACTACCAAATCATTGAACTAAAATAGATCCTACTCTTTTTCTTTTTTAGGAGTGATGGAAGGAATTTAAAATCACAATTTGCCAAGAGGTATCCTGGCTTCCTCAGCCTGTAAATACCTGTGGAGGTAGTTCAGGTGAAGCTGAGAAGGAAAGAAGGAAGTGGGTGACTTAGGAGGAGAGGCTTTTGCCAGGGAATGGTGGGATTTTGCAGCTGCCTGAGTGCTCTACTGCCTGTTGCCCTTGTGTCTGTCTTGCTCCATCTGGGACCTAGAAACCATTAGCCATTCTCAAGGTTTTGTCAAAACTTTTACATTTCCATACAAATTTGGGGGTTTGGGCAATTGGAAACTATAACTTAATTTTTTTTTTTAAAGTATTACCATTTTCCCCACTTTTTATTCTAGAACTTTAACCAGGGATGAAAGAATTCTAAGAATCTATTTCTTTCCGCCCTGTTATGCTTACTCACTGATTGGTGCTACCAGGCAATGTGCACTTTCTCACTTTTCATGGATTTGTCTTTTTCATGATGCCCTTTTCCCTGACTTGGACAAAATGATTGTCTTGGCTGTGACTACTTATGGTTTAAGAAACATCACTGGAAGATCGCTTCCTGAAGTTTTCCCTGCTACACTCTTTTTCAGACCTCTCTTTTTCCTTAAGACTTTACATTTTCTCGGTGGCACCAGAGGAAGATGAAAATGAACACCAAGAAGAAGCTGAGAAGCTTTTTGCCTTTTTGATGCAGCTTTTTTGTTTTCTTGGTTCTGCTATCTCCCCTAGTCTCACCTCTCCCATCTGTGCCCACTGCCCACTCTTCACAGCAGGAACTGCCTCTTCCCTTGGGTCTGTGGGGTCACTGATGCAGCACAACTCCATTTACTGCAGTGCCTCTGGATGCTGGAAGAAAAGGAGAAAAAGTAAGCCATCACTATATAGTAAAGGAAAGATTCACCCTGATTGTCTGGACAATCATGAGGGAGCCAATAAAAGTATTTTTATCTTTCATTACTCAAATGCATCCATGCCAATGTGTGATGTATTGGCTGAGCCTGGAAACAGTGGTCCCAGCAGATAGTTGGAGGTGGGTCATGCGGGGCTAGAGGTACCCAGCCTAAGAACCAGACTGGAAGGGAAGAGCACAGATTTGTGGCAGTTACTGCTGCTGAATTACTTAATGGTTGCTGGCTGCAGGGTGGCGACTACTTGCATGCTCCTAGCCTGTGGCAAAAGTGAGGCAAACCAGGTTATGTCAAACCTTAGAAGAAAGTGGCAGACTTTTCCCTTCATGCTGGCCATGGAGTAAGAGCATGTGCACCTACCCAGCTACCTTGGCTCAGCTGGGGTGCTTTAATCCAGTGTTGTTTTATCTCTCTAGTGCTGCCATTGAATTAGGTACAAAAAAAAGCAACGACCTGTAACGAGTGCTTCCAGTTACACTGTGTTTGCCACATCAAGGTTAGCATTTCCAAAGCATGTAAGTGACTTAAAAGACCAAATTCAATTTACAGGTAGACTTCGTGGCTCCAAACTGCCTTAATTATTTTTGGAAATCAGACTTTGGGCCAAGTTAAAAAAAAATAATCAGAATTGCTTCTCATGGAAAACAATGGGATACAAACTACTGAGTTACTTGGGTAGCTTTGAAAGCATTACTTGTTTATTTCCTTCTTTGAAGGAGTTTGAAGAGTGACAAATTTGTTTTCCAGAGAAAACCAGTTCTGATTGTAGGGTACAGCTTGAAGTACAGGTTGTAGAGTGAAATGGGGTAAGACAGATGCAGCTTTTAAAAGGGTAATTACTGATGCACTTAACTGGGGGGTGGTCTCCAGATCTGCAACCCCTCCTTCATCTAGTGCCCTTAGGAAGTCAAGAATGGACTTGCCTGAGAAGGGGAGAAACAGTCTGCCAGAGACACTGAAACCCTTGAGCTGGGTGCTGGCCCTCTGCCTTTGCAGGTTCTTTCTGCCACGGCAGTGCTGCTGCAAGATTTATAAGCACTCAGCTCCTCAGAGATGGAAACAGTGCAGGTAGGGTGCGATAATCAAGGAGATAATCTGGAAGGCTATTTACAAGCACCATAATGGAAACAGGTTTCCATGACCTGCTCCTTCTTTATTGCTGTGGCTTCAGCTTGACCCGGCACAGGGTTTCCGCTGCTGCATGGCTGGGAACACCATGCCCAGCCTGGCAGGGGGCCCAGGGCTTTTGGAGGAGGGGGGAAGGTTTTGGCTACTGCTTGTAGTGGCAAATCAGCTGCAGAAGGGGGAGCCAATGCCTTCTCCAGCCTGGCACCTCCAATTTCCTCTTCCCTTGTCATTTTCACACCCACAAAGGAGGAAACAGAGAAGGAGGAAAAAATCTGGAGTGGGTTAAGGAACATGGGTATGGCAGTCACTTTCTGCCAGACAGCCCAAACACCTCTTTGAACCTCCCCATGGGGCCAGGTATTTTGCCTTCAAAGGCCAGAGGTTGCAAGAGGACAAAGGATCCCTTGGGCAACCACAAGAGGTACCAGCTGAAAGTCTTGTGACTACCTAGCACACAGGTACTTGTACTCCAGGCATTGTCTTTGCAGGGTGTCAAAATGACAGGAATGTTTCCTCTGCAGCACACAGGCATGAGCTGGCTTGCATGGGACACGGTTCAGCACGAGGCATCTCAAACAGCCTTAACATCAAAACAAGCAACACTCATGCAGAACTACTCTGATTATGCCCTTCACCCGCACACTTTGTAACCATCACCTCTTTTACTTCCCACTGTAGATCGTCATGAGTGAAACAAAAGGCAAGGGAGATACTGTTAATGAGGTGCAGAGAGATGGATGCTATCGCATTTTGCGCATATGTAACTAGCGAATTTAGTAGAGCTCCAACAGAAAACATACGGTCTTGCATTAGCCAGCTTAAACAAATGCCTAAACTTTCAAGAAAATATGTTATTCCCTGGGAATACAATGGTATGTGTTGCCCCTCCATCCCCCATTAGGAAGGGAGCTGTGGCAGGGAGATACTTCAAGGAGATTGTGGTTTATATTACAGCTGCTAAGATAACCAAGAGCTTTCAAAAAGAATCTCAGCTAAAGCGGCTTGTTTTACAATACCAAACTCCAAGGAGGAGGGGGGGGAGAAAGTAAGTTTGTTTTCCACGCTGCCCCTTTATCTGGATGTCAAATATATCCCCTGGGAAAGGAAAACATTTAACCAGCAGATCCCATGGACACACACACAGAGGCACACATGCGCCTTTTTCCCATTAAGCCACGTCAGTGGCCGGAGCGTGGCACTGTTCAATCTATTGCTGCTGCTGGAGAGCTGCAGGTTTGGCAGCAGGGAAAAGCCCAAGAAGAAGATGTTTCAGGTACAACGCCTCTAGTCTCAGGTTCTGGTGCCAGCCAGTGATCTGGGATGGTAAAACCCATGAGATAAAGTGGTGATTTGGTTACAGTTGGGAGCACCTTCATGACAGGGGATAATTATGGCTGGAAAGGACCATTTAATTACGTAGACAAAAGCATAACAAAAATCCAGTCATTGCAAAGCTCCCTGGATAGATCTCGTCTGAAATAAGATGCATGTTTTTAACAAGGAGGAGCATGCACTGTTGGTACAGCTTCTCAGGGGAGCACTGAGGGGGTCTTTATTGCCTCTCTGGATTACTGTAAATTATTTGATCTAACTCATCCAGAAGCTCTGGCCTTAATACCAACATTATTGCTTAAATTCTGCAGGCTAAGATGATCATTATGAAACTGCCTGGTCTAAAAATCTCTTCCACAGCACTGTTATGCGTGAGAAGCATATGCGGATGCAACCCCTTCCCTCATTATTTCCCAGCCTGACTGATGAGGAAACTGCGTCTCCAGAGCTCTGGGTTGTAGCTCTGCTGGTGGCCATGGTGTTTAAGGAGCTAGAAGAATAGTACATATACAAAGAGAATATCATACTTTGGGCTAAATTGATAAAAAGGCTGTCACAAGGTAAGAGCAAATGCTGTAGCTGCTAATTTAGGAGCTAAATTTGTCTGCTGGCAGATAAGGAAGGACAGAACTAGTGTGTCTAAAGAATATAAGTATGCTTGGGAAGACATCATCTCACACACAAAAAAAAAAACCCAAATAAAAGGAAAACTCTTTCTTGAGGTCGGACCAGATTAAGTAGCCAAGGCGTTTACATAAGCATATACTCTTTTTTTAGTGCTAGGTAACTAGAAAATGATATCAAAATGAAATATGGAGCTTGCTGAACATACCTATGCATTCGAAGAACAGAAAGGTCAAATCTATATCTGTGTTTCACAGAAGGTTGTTTTCTTTGTATGAGGTTGAAACACATTTCCAGAATAAAAATTCCTCAACTGAGGCTTGTTCTACATTCAAGTATGCATTTGTAACCAGACTCTGTGGCTTGGGACAGCCACTACGCACACCACATCTGTATGCTGAGCCTCTGCTCCTGTTCTGTTTTCTGAATGGGAAAGGCTGAATGTAAAAGGCCTGGTTTCTGTCTCACTTGCACATGCCTTATACTGGTGTTGCTCCACGTGTTTCTATGGAGCTGTGCTAAATAGCTTTAGTAATAGCAAGAGAATCTTGCCTACAGCTTGAGAAATGGAGAGGAGCTTTCTTTTGAGAAGTCATATGACTTTCTGGAAAGACAGTCATAATTGCTCAAATTGCAGTTATTTCAATAGGCAGAGTCCTGGTGCCACTGCAGGGAGCTGGAAGCTGTGCAGTGACCAAAGAGCTGTGAATTCATAGGATCGTGGAATGGTTAGAGTTGGACCTTAAAGCTCATCCAGTTCCAACCCCCTGCCATGGCTAGGGACACCTCACACTAGACCAGGTTGCTCAAAGCTCTGTCCAACCTGGCCTTGAGCACAGCCAGGGATGGGGCAGCCACAGCTTCTCTGGGCAACCCGTGCCAGTGTCTCACCTCCCTGATCTAAATGTCCCCTCTGTCAGTTTTCAGCCCTTGCCTCTGCATTCTCTGCAGTCACTATGAAGCCTGTGGTGTGAGTATTCATCTCAGATGGTGTCTTACCTGGAAGACCTCTTGGATTTCAGATACTTCGGAAAAGCTTTCAGCATCTAGTGAATGGGTCTGGGAGGTGTGACTGACCACATTCCCAGCAACAGGGCTAGAAGTCTTGTGGTCGTGGTGTAAGGCCAGAACAGACCATTGTGATCATCTGTATGGCACAGGCTTTAGAGTTTTCCTCTGCTCTGCAGAAAGCCCACACACTTTGGACAACTGAAAGCAAAGCTATTAGAAAAACATTTTTGGCTTAAATACTCACGATATGGAGCCTTTGCTAGTTCCTTTGAAGGGTGGTTGTCATTATTAGCCTTGGTGTTATGTCTTGTTCAGTTGGCCTTGCTTCCAGTTCCAGCAATTGAATCTCGTTACAGTTATGGTTGAGTAAAGAGAAGTTTTCTGTCACAGCTCTTGTCCTCCACATCTCTTGGTTTTGTGCCTCCATCTTTCTTTCTCCTGGGGTCTTTATCTTCATGTTGATTTTCCATAATCTTTCTCTTTGAAGTACCCCAAAATATTTTCCCAATAATGGAATCAGTCAAGCTGAAACATGGAAAGTCTTAATGAAAGAAAATAGGTTTCCAAACAAAATTATTTTATTTCCTCTCTCTGTTTCTAATGGGACTGTCTTCTTTTTTTTTTTTTTTTTTTTTTTTACTATTTCTCTTTTTCCTCAGTTATTCAACCCTTTTTCTCCTAATACAGAGAGACTCACAACTGATATTACAGCACTCCTTTCCTCTTCTCCCCCCTTGGGCTCTCTTGAAATGCAACCAAAGCCAAATCAACCCATTAGACTTCTCCCACGCTAAGCATTTTTCTGTTTTTTGGAACACTTTCTAGAAATGAGGCTGATACCTCAGAAGATCTAAATCAGCATCAGATTTTTGAAGCCAAATAGTTTCAAACTATAACAAGGTAAATACAGTCTCAGTGGGTTCCAGACAGTTTTCTGTCTAGGCAAGACCACTCAGGTTCCAGCAAAGCTGAAGAACTTTTGATTATTTTTTCTTTATCTCCCACACCCTCTCATCCGTTGCTTTTGTAATTTCATCAGACTACTTGCCATCTGAAGTCCATGGTGTCACTATGCACTCTATGTTAGCTGAAGTTTGGTATGCCTAGCGCTAGCACCAGATGTTTCATACATGTTCACAAGTGCCAGGAGTTCTCTTTCCTGCATTTACCAACAGTTTATACTCACAGGATATTCATTCCTTTGCAGAGAACTCCAGCTTATTGTCCGTCTTCTGGAGCTGATGATACATTTCAAAAAGGAGTTCATTGTTGCTCATTTTAACTCAACAATAACTTTCCTCCTCTTCGTCCTCATTTGCTAATGGGTTTCATTCCTCTGTAGCAGTTAGTCATCTGTGAATGCCTGAATTAGCTGGAAGGGGGTTTTTTTCTATAGCTGGTTGTCATTGGGAATCTTTGACAATGAACATTAATAGAATCACAGAATCATAGAATCATTAAATCACAGAATGGTTTGGGTTGGAAAGGACCTTAAGATCATGTAGTTCCAATCCCCTGCCATGGGCAGGGATGCCTCATGCTAGAACATGTCGCACAAGTCTCTGTCCAACCTGGCCTTGAACACCGCCAGGGATGGAGCATTCACAACTTCCTTGGGCAGCCTGTTCCAGTGCCATGCCATCCTCACAAGAAAGAACTTTTTCCTTATATCCAACCTGAACTTCCCCTGTTTCAGTTTAAACTCATTACCCCTTGTCCTATCACTAAAGTCCCTGATGAAGAGTCCCTCTCCGGCATTCTTGTAGACCCCCTTCAGATACTGGAAGGCTGATATGAGGTCTCCATGTAGTTTTCTCTTTACTATAGAGATGAATGTAAACTTTGATATCTCTATTACTTTTATGATTAATAATGCTTGTACTGCAGCAATGCCAAGGGAGCTCACCTGGGTCAGGGTCCACTCTACACAGCTGGTCTACCTTCTGCAGATCTTACTAACAATGATAGTGTGAATCACAGATTTTATTATTTCACAAACAAGTATTTGTCCAGAAGCCTCTAAATTAATTTTGCCATTTGTATTCCCAGTTATTTAGTTGCAACATGGAAGCAATCCCAAACAGTATAGATGGCTAGTAGTAGCCACTCCACGACAATGTGAACACTGACTACGTGAATGAAGCTGTTCAGGAACAACATCTTGGTTGATGCAGAAAGGTTGCACTATGTTTGCTATCTTTTTATGTGCTTAATGCAACTTCAAGTTCAAAAACATAATGATGATTTTAGAGAAGTGATTTTCAATTCCTTGGCACATTTCTGGCAGGAAATAATTTTTATATGCTGATGTGGTTCTATATTCTATGGTTGTAATATATAATATGTAACTATATTCTGCGGTTGTAATGATGGTCTCTCGGTGAAGATGCATTTAGCTTTTCTCTGCCTTGTCAGCTGTCAGCTGCTCTTATCATAACATCAAAAGGGATTAGAAGTCTAGTGCAATCTCCAGGCTGTTCATTCAGCTTCAGGAAACTTGTAGCATGTGGAAAGGTCTCAGGACTTCAAAACCTAATCACTTTAGAGAATTTTAGCAGCTCAGTGTGCAAAGAGAACACACAGATACTACTCAAGTACATGTGAAAAACATCTCTGTGGGGATTATCTCATTGTATCTGATCACGTATCTGTCTAATTTAATATGTGTGGAAGGATCTGGTAGCATACATTATAATGGAGAACATTGCACCACTGTGCTTGTGAGGAAGTTTCTTCCTTGCCCCAGCTAGTTAATGGATCTTGTGTCTGGTTTTTTTTCCTGTATTATCAGATTTTTATTATTTAAAATGTCTACTTGTTCATTCATTTCTGTGACTCAGTAAACCACTGTGGAAATCAGTTTTCAGGAAACCTCTTTTTAACAATCCTTAATTCTGACATTAGTACCTTAATTTTGTAAAACAGTTGCTAAGTGAGAACTATATTTAAAATCCTCTGTAACAGGATTTAAACACTTTATCCATGCATTAACATAGTCAGGCAGCTTAAAAATTATATTCTCATGAGTTACTTTGGCAAAATGTCTATCTGGAGTCACTGGTCTTGTGGTGATTTATCTACTCTAGCTATTTGTACTGGATTTAAAAGGGAGCGCCTCGTTCTTAAACTAATTGCCAGTCACTTATTCCAGGGGAAATACTTTTATAAGGATAAGGGGCTAAAGGCCAGCTTTTCAAAGGCATGTAAGCGCCTAAAGATGCAGATAGGCAGTGGGAAGGTTTTCTGAAAGCGCAAAGGCAGCTGAGGTGTTCTTGAAAAATCCTGTGGGCGTTTGGTTATGCCTTTAGGTGCCCACATACCTTTGACAGTCTGATTCTAAGGTTTTTTCTCTGGCCAAAAAAGAGGTCTCCAAAGCAGCTGTAAATCAGAGGTTCCCTGAAACAGGCACGGGGAGCACAGAAGCTGCCTCCCTTTCCCTTCCTGTGACACCAGGATGTGGTTAAAATGAGTTAGTTAGGGAATCTGATGGAGTGCCAAAAATGTCATCTGCAGGCAGTACAACTTGAATCCTGTCATTTAGTGGCTGCTTTAAATGGTATTACAGCACAGCTACTCCTGCCAGGAGTGAGGGGATGTACAGTGTCACATCACTGTGGTACAAACAACATTGCAATGAGCGCTGCAATGAAGGTGCAATGGGCAAAGTTTTGCAGCCTCACATCTGCCTCACCTGGAGACACCTTTCCTTGGAGAAATTCCTCACCTTAGCCATGAGGTTGCCAGTGGGTTGACTCCTTGTGCCCGAGTTTGCAGTGTGAATAGCCATGCGTACCACCACAAGTGGGATATGAAACTTGACGTTCCGCACTGAATGCAAAGCCGTAGTTTACAGTGAAATTCAGATGCTCACTGGTGGGAACAATGAGAAAATGTAAATGTTTATACATGGCATCCTGCAATCTACAATAGCGATAAGCAAAACAATTGTTACATTTTTTAAGGAAGGCTTAATAAATATTTATTCTAGGTACCAGTGTGCAAGTCATTTACATGTCCATGTGGTGATTCCAGCTATGCTGGAGACGTCCACTTCAGAGCCAGTGCTTCCACACAACATATGCTTTAGTTTAGCAAACCTCAAACCAACAGAAGTAGCTCTTTCCCTAATACTGTTGTAAGGTAATGACTCATTTTCATTTGAGTGCTTCAGCATCCTCCAAGAATCATTAATGCCTGGAAATTCTGTGCTCCATGCATACCACGTATTATACTCAATAATTATTGTCCTCCTACTGCAAAAGAACTTGGTGGTAAGTCAACAGGATCTTCAGATTGTTTAAACTGTCCTAATCGTTAGCAGATACATACTAATTTATAACATGTGAAGGTCTAGCTGATATCTGCAATCACAGGGTTGCTTATGCAGTACACGTCTTTTAACACAAACCTTTAAGTTGTATTATAATGGTAAAAATGTTTAAAGTCAGCAGAGAATGAAGAGAGGAAGAAAAGAAACAGTAAACATAAGAGACAGGTGAAAAATCTCAGATTTTCTGGTGCCACAGAAGTGAAATAGATCATGTATCTATACTCCATATAGATACCTGAGCATAGAAAAATTGCATAAGCTTAGTATCATTTTTGGGTTAATCAGGCTGTATGCCTTTCTATCCCTCTGATTCCCTGTCCATGCACTGGAGGAGGCACCGACCTTACTGGTAGAAGTTGAAAATTCTGGGTAAGAAATGCTAAATCAAAACAAGGTGCTGCTTACGAAAACCTGTGGTTTCTTGGAAACTCACGTGTGGTGTTGGGGTGTGTGTGTTCAAAAGCTTTGATTCTGCAATCAAGTTTCATTCTTCTCTGACAAATCAAGGTTAAGGAGTGGGTGGAAGTTGGAGGTTTGTAATAGGGCTGGCTTAGATGGGCTGGTATTCGCATCTGTCTTCAAAGCATGTGATGTTATTATCAAATGATAGTTGATTTTCTTTACTGTTTTGTTGTCCTGTAAAGGGTGTCTTTGTGCTGTCGCGAAATCCTCAGAAAACAAAGGAAATCATATGAAGTATTTAAATCTTTTCCTCAGAGAGGGAAAATTCTCAAACTGTGTATGCTACATGTGTGACTGTGGGCCTTCTCTCTTGGGAAGTCTGGATTTATAGTTGCCAGGACAGGAAGAACAGTCAAAGTTCTTCCACCACAAATGACTTATGCATTTGGCTGTGTGCACAAGTACATCTGCACACACCTCTTCGCATGTTTGGCTTTGGGTTCTTTTGAGGCGAAGGTATATAATTTTTGATGGTCCCCTTCTGACAGGGTTTTCTAAATCCCACTAATGTTCATCTTTGTTTTTAAACACCTACACAGCAGAAAAATATAGCTTAAACAATCACATTCAAAGGTTCAGTAACAAGTTCATTTGCAATACAAGGGTAATGACTGAGTAAAATATACCGCATATAAAGAAAACAGATCTCTGACTTTTATTAGAATTGAAGATATTTAGTAGGTTAGAGAATTTTGAAAATGGGACTTTGTATTCTAACTCAGCTTTTGTTGGAAATATATGTCTGTAGGGGATGGTTCCTGGGATATATTTATTCTCTTGTTTTTGATATTGCTCCTTAATCACCATAAGAAGAAGAAAAGCTCCATCTTTCCCTTGCTTTGAGTGTAACTGTGAGGCTTGCCAATATCAGTAAGCTTTCAGTCTTGTTTTTATCAGCCCTAAATTCTGAGACTTTCTTACAGAAATAATAATGTACAGTTAGGAAAGTGAACAAGATCGG
>JBCJKH010071338.1:35961-51161 GCA_039877255.1 Loriculus beryllinus
AGGGAAAGGGAAAGGGAAGGAAGGGAAAGGAAAGGGGAAAGGGGAAAGAAAAGGGGAAAGGGGAAAGGAAAGGGGAAAGGGGAAAGGAAAGGGGAAAGGGGAAAGGAAAGGGGAAAGGAAAGTGATTTGTTAACACACTTTGATTTCAGATGTTTAGAGCTTTGCAAAGCTCTCTTTTGAGGAGGATATTTTCCTTTTTCAGTCCAAGAAAAGGTAAATTTTTATAGAAGTCTGAAAACCCAACATGTAATTTTGTTAGAAGTATTTAAATAAAAAGATACTACTTGCATTAAAAAGAAAGGATGACCTGCTTTTGCCTTGGGAATAATAAAAGTTAGCTGAGATTTAAAATTTTTCATAATGAAGACATTCTTAGGTGGATTGTCTTCATTTTACTAACCTGCTAAAGTCCTGGGGATGGAGTAATAACTCCTGTATAGTGAGAATGTGCAGGCAGACCACATGTGTGACGCTGGATTTTGCTTCCTACCAATGTAATTCTGAAGTTGCACTGACAATTTTACTGGGCAGAGGAGCAGAATAAACCCATAGCATTTAAGCTGTGTTACTAACATAGATGTTAGTACATAAATATATACATAATACATCTGCTGGTTGCATGCCCAGAATCTTCCTTCAGATTTTGTTTTTGAACACAAACTGCTTTTGAAGAGTCCTTCTGTCTCCTTCAGCTGAAAGTTTTCACTTTTCAGTATCATTGACCAAGGAAAATGGAAGATGTGCTTATTTTTGTCAAGTTTCACTAGTCCTAATATTTCCTGACTATCAATATGGGTGTTCCTCAGAAGTTCACTACATTAAGCTTTTTATATGGTGGTCCAATGTATCCAGCTTAATGAAGTACTAGCCAGAGGCATGAGTTTCTATAGCTTTATTGTAGGTGCAATAAAAAGCTTTGGGCATCCCTACCCCTGAGCACTTGCTCATGATCACTGCGTGATGTCCTTGCTGCCATGCCCCTTCAGATGATGCATTGACTCTAGAGTACAATAAATTTGCGGAGTTTCTAGATCAAGCTGCTTTTACCATAGTATCTTTTTTTATTATTATTATAAGCACAAACTAGAAAATTAAATAACTATGGGGTTAGTTTTTTTTCAAAGGGACATACTGCAAAAATACTTTGTTTAGCTATCCCTTTTCTCTTCAGGTCCTGAGCTCAAGAGAGACCTCTCACACATCTATTTCAGACTGAAAAAAACCCTTTCAAAATGTGATACAAACACCACATTATTTAAGTGTTATGTATGTCCAGTAAGAATAACTGTTGTAAAAGAAATAATTTAACTTCATTCCTGTGACTTGCAATAGTGATTGTATATTTTTGCTGAATTTCAGCTTCTGTTGGGAAACAAGCTGAAATTCAGCTGATGTGTAAAGTGCTTTTCTCAATGGTGTCAATTTTGTCTTAGGTATCCTGACTAACTCTATCAGTTGTCTCATTTACTTATTTCAGATTCAGTTGTATTACTGTTATGATCCATACACATACCCCAGTGGTCAACATTTTTCTGCAGATATTTGAACTTTGAGCTGCTTTACTGGAAGAAGGTCATCAGAGCTAATGTTCCCATTCCCTGAGGAATGTAAAATCTGTAGTTTGGTTTCTAAAGAAAATCACAAATATGCATTCCAACCACTTCACAGAACTATTCTGTATCATATGCTTAGAATTTCCCCTGCAACAGAAAAGATTTTCCATCAAAAATTCACTGTGCTGATTACTATGAAGATGAAGCATGAGGGAGATGAAGAATTGAAACTGATATTCTGGAAACAGTGAATGAGAATTTGCTGAAAAATTGCCACATTTTTCCTGAAAACACAGAGATCTTTCTTTCAGGTAGATGTAAATCAACTCTTACCTCACAAATGTCTACTGAGATAGGTATCAGTCAATAAATAATAGTGACAATAACTGCTGTTAATGCTAGTGTACCTGATAGAATTGCACAGATTTTCTTTTCTTTTATATTTTTTTTGTCTTTCATGATGTGAGCCACTTTATTTTGCCTGCAGTTCAAAACTTGATCTAATTCCAGGAATGTCCAAAAACATTTACTGTATCTTTTCTGCTGGGAAAAAAAGCTCTCAACTTATTGTTAGCTCCCTGCTCCAAAAATAAAATGTACAGTACACAATAAATTTGGTCTGACAGCATTTTCCCAGCTGGAAGGATGGAACTTTCTAATTGGTGTATAAATAAATAAAGGTTTTGTACTGCTTTTAAACATATATATAAAAAAGGAAAAATTGTCCTTGCCTCCAGTATGCTTCGGAACAGATCTTCCACTATAGTAAAAAAAAAAACCTTCTTCATTGAACACGATTTAAAGGTTAGGTCTGAATGCACTGAAATAAGTGGAAGTCCTGCCGCTGCTGCTTTTGAGGAAGACCCATGAAATTCTCTGTGTCTCTTGATCTTTCCATATCATTTGAGTTCGTAACTCACCATTTCAAATTGCTTTAAGTTCAATATGAGAACCTTAAGTGTTGGTGAATCATCAAATATGCATCTATTTAGCAGGAAGAAGTTCTTACAAATCTTATTTTGTGAAGCTGATCTTGTGTTTTCACGTTAAAGAATGTGGTAATTTAGATTGGGAGTTTACCTGGAGTTATTGTGTGGTATTCATTTTTGCTACATGAAAACAAATTGGGTCAAAATGCAGACACTGATCTGCAAATTCAGAAACTGGAAAAGGGAAGCACACATTGTTCCAAAGCCATAAAATCTGTTTATTTGGTTCTCAAGTCCAGGGCTGGATACCATGAGTCTCTGAAATACTAATTCTTACTGCACCTTGGCTCTCCAGGTACATTGCTGTATTGAAGCTCCCTTGGCAATGAAGTTTTTGTAGTGGGGGGCATGCAGCAACCCCTCACATCCTGAAGCTGTCAGCATTCCTGTTCTTCATGGGGTGGGTCTCACCTCTGAGTCCAACGCAGAGGGATCCTCAGGAAAGCTGGCATGTAGGAGGAGCCCAATGAACATTTGAATGGACTGATTTTCTGGGATGTGTCTTCTTTGCTCCTCGAAGCCCAGTAATTAAATATTAATATAGAGAAAGGAAAAGGTCTGCTTGGGAAAAAGTGAGTGAAATCAAAACCACATCTCCTGGAAAAGGACTGCCTCACTATAAGCAGCCAGTAAACATCTTGTTTTCTGGCCCCATCTGTGTGTAGTACATGGCCAAGTGGTTTTGAAAAGCTCTCCCTGCCAGAACATGAGATAACCTAGTTGTTAGGGAACACCCTCACTTCTATTTCTTGGGTGCTGGCACACCTTTTATTAAAATATTTCAGTTTAAAGCAGTGCACTGGTTCAGGCATGTAATATTTGTATGGAGCTTAACATGGTCCTGCCATAACACTTCTATCTCTTCCAGTGTGCAAAGCTGGACCAGAAATCTCATGAGAATGAGCTTACTCATGAGATATCTGTGAATTCTGGCTTCCGGTTATGCTGTAAATAGTATGAGAACTGCCTTTCGAGCAGTTTCAGGGAATTTGGCTCCCAGCCATTGCTAGAAAAGCCCAAGCTGTAATCTAAGTGAAAAGCAAGGGGGAAAGAAAAATGCTCCAGATTTTCAGAAAGCTCTTTATTAGTGTCAGAAGCTTGCTAGGGTAGAGTCTTCTGCTCTGTACCCTCTATTCAGGTGAATTAGCCCCTGTTTTTAACTACTGCCAATATGCCGTTGTGAGGTCAGGTACCTTGTACAAGGAACAGTGATCTATCTGTAAGCATGCATTCCGGTGACTCCATACAGCTGTTCTGAGGAGTTTTTGAGGAAGAGAAAGCTATGCCAAAAACTAAGTGGCAAGCTTAGAACTCTGGTACGGCCCTTCAGCAGTGGGTGTCCACAATGGACAGTTCTAATCCCATTGTTTCTTTCCCCTCTGCCTCCTTCAGAAGTGCTGGGATGCTGCCTTTTCCCCTGATCTCTGGTTCCTTGCCCTGCTGGCTACCTGTCCTGCCTCCCAGGTCTTATTTTTACTAATGGGTCCAAGAGGCAAAAGCTTTGCCTGTTAGCTAGGCCTCTAGACAGTACAGTAGTGCAAACTGTGTCTCAAAGAGGAACAGGACATTGACAGGCAGGTGTTTTTTTATTTTCAAGAACCATCCCCTGCATCTGAGAAAATAATTCCAGTAACCCAGAAAGCAATCCGTGCTTTAAAAAATAAAGGCAAAAGTCATGTGCTCTACAGGTCTAAGCTTGAGCACTGGATCCTATCTCATATGTAAATTACTTTTAGCCCTGGTATCAGAAACATTAGCAAGCACATATCTGTAAACACCCTTTAGCTTTAATTACACTTAATGTGCTTGTGAGGGTGGGCTGGCTTACCTGACCTAATGACTGGGAGAAGTGTGCTACTAACAGTTTGTAAGCCCGAAAAAACAACACAGAAATTATTACATGTGTCAAAGATGAAACAGACGAATAGTACATTTAACACAGCCTTGTTTGCAGTATTAGTAGCCAAGCTATCGTGTTTTCCTAATGATACTAAGATCACTTCCAAACAACTTTCAATGGTTGTCGTAAATGTGATAGCTGGCATGAAGTCACCAGAAAGAGATGGATCCCTTCAATGAGGAATTAAGTAAATACGTAACAATTACCACAGAATGCCTTACATTCACAAGATGGGAAACATCAGAGTCAATACTACAGACACTAGACTTATGCTCTTCCATTCCCACACCAGCCCTGTTACAATACAGCTTATAGCAGTATGAATATATTTATTATTATGTTTATTATGTTATCATTACATAAAACAATAGACTTCTTCAGAAGACAGGACAGTTAGACGATTAGTCATTTATGTATGTCCTCTAATCCTCTAATTCCTCTGTTTTTAGATTACAGAGAGCCTATATGCACTTCCAGAATAGCCAAAGATTCAAGGCCAGGTTGGACAAAGCCTTGCGTGGCATGCTTTAGTGGGAGGTGTCCCTGCCTATGGCACAGGGATTGGAACTAGATGATATTAAGGTCCTTTCCAATCCTAACTATTCTATGATTCTAAGATGCAGATAGTTAAGTAGTAGAGGGAGGAAAGCTTGATATAGGCTACCACCCTCAGGTACACAACCAGGCTTGGAAGACTGTTGGATGAAATTCAGAGGGCTGGTCCTATACAATGGCCAAAGATGACTGCTAAAGGAGGTCATATGCAGTGGAAGACCAAAAGTTCAAAGCTTTATAGATCAGCATGAGCCCAGAACACAGGGTCTTGAAATACATGGCCATCCCTGCAGAGATGGTTCATGTGGAGGATGCTACCTTAGAAGTGAGCTTAGTTTCAGAGATACAAGGCAATTCTTTGGCTCAACAGTTTAATTTTTCATTTTTTGATGAATGGTGGTAGGACTTCTTGATAGCTTCCAGAGAGCCCTCCTGCTCTAGCAGCATCTCAGCAAAATGCTATGGAAACGAAATGTGAGTCTGATTCTCCCACAAGACTGTCCCATGACTCTTGTGCATGAGAATCTAATGCTGGTTCTACAGCTGTATCTGATTCAGCAATAATTTATTTGTTTGGGGGTTTTGCCCTTGCTGGTTTGCAAATTAATTTGTTGTGCAACTGATCACTTTGATCCCAGTTCTAGGAAAAAATCCCAAAGTCAGCTGTCATTTTTTGACACTTGTGAATGTGAATGTTGTGCCCTTTTCCACCTGATACACTATCCAAAACCTCAGTTCTTTAGTGTGGTTAAGTGCCTAGCTGTCAATGATTTCAATTATATTGGGGCTTAGATGCCTGTCTAATTTGGGACTGACTCAGTCATCATCTAAAATTTGAGTAGGTGGGCCATGATACCAAAACAATAGCCCAACTGGATCCAGGGGAGCCTCATGTGTCTGGAAGGGTATGAGCACGTGGGACTTTGGTTTTATATGAGCCTTTGTAAGAAAAGGAGTTTCGACAGAGTTCATAGAGAGCACCTCTGGAAACCTCTGTGCATGTGACATACTACCTACAGATGATTGGCATGTTCAAGAACGTTATGTCCTGAATTTCTCACTGTATTTACTTCTCATGTTCTTCATGTTGCGGCAAGTAACATACACACACACAAAGTCTTTGCAAACATTTGTGGGAACAGCAAATATGCAAATAGTAACCACAAGAAATTCTTCATAAACAGCCTAGAAGCTGAGATGGATTTTCATAAACCCCTTGTTAAACAGTGAAAATGTTAATAGACACTGAAGTCTTTATAGTCAGCATGTATTCCCAGAAAGGCTGGAGACCAAATATTGTATTTGGTCATATGGAGAGTTCCAGCACCCATCAGAACACCCTCTACAGCACCAGAGCACCAGGGACTGTTCCTTCTTTGCAAATAGTAATGTTGGTATCAGACAAAAGAAACTGCAAGGAGACTCTTGCGAGAAACAAGTGCGGCAGAATCTAGTAATTTGCAGTTATTTGCAAGGGTAGCCATCATACAGCAGTTGTTGAATTGCCATTACTGCAGTATCCAAACATCTGTCTATATACTGCTCCTTCCTTAAGCCCCATGTAACAAGGAAGCATCTACTGATCCCATTTCACAGGTCCAGCACCTGAACACTGCTGCAACAGTTCATAACGTTAAGGCTATGCAAGTGCGTAAAGAGGCAGAGGGACATCTAGTGGGATTTCCACTCTCACTGCATTTGCAGGCCATCAGAAATCTTCCCACAGGATTCACCTTACCTGTGACTTGCAACATCAGGAAGAGCCTCCTGCAAGCACTAGGTAAAATGTTGATATTCTTATGGAGGAGGCTGAAGAAAGTGTGGTTTTCCTTAGAGCTCAGTAGATGTCCAGTAACTTGCTGAGGTGTGCTAAATTCTTTGACATGTCAGCATGAAGTGAATTGTTCAATGCTGTACTTGAGATCTGGTAACAGATCTTCAGATCATCACTCAGATCCCTGAACCACCTTTATTTCATGAGGATTTGAGGGCTTGGCTGTGATTCAGGCTGTCGATCTTGTGCTTTTGATGTTCTGAAGATTCAGAGACTGCTGTGAGAAGAGGCAAGAGAAGCTGTGACTAATCTGATTTATGCAAGAAAGCTCACCTTGACACCTTTTCATCAGTAGTGAGTTTGAAGGCATTTTGAAGGTTATCTTCATAAAAAAAAGGACTGCCAACTTACACTGGAAAAAAAAAATTGATTAGCAACTTATTTCTTGACATGACTGATGGACGAATGATTACAATACATTATACTGCCCTTCTCAGCTGGTGTAGAATAACACAGCTTCATTCACTGAAGTCAGTAGGCTATAACAGTTCTTACAAGCCAAAAGTCTGGGATTAAACTACTGTGTCCATGCAGTTCACAAGCTCTTCATTTCCTGTAGAAGTCCTCAGCTTCTTTGTGTCAGAAGAGCTCATCCACATATGAAACCCTTCTAGTTCCTGACCTTGTCTTTAGGTGAGGCATTATGGAAAGTGAAGGGAGCTATTTTAGGGGCATGATAATTGCATTAAAAGAGAATTCAGTCACATTGCGGAGACAGTGCAGAATGGTTCTGAAAGTCCAGTACATGTTTTACTATCATACAGCGATCATTGTTGGTTTAAATGGCAGTAGTGCTTAGGACCCCAAGGGTGGGCAAAGCATGTAGCACTGCAGGCTCTGTAAGAAAAAGATGAGCCTGCATTCTGCTATTTTTATTAATGCTGATTCAATTGACAGAAACCTGACTGTTGCAGCCTTTGACTGGGCAATAAAATGACACAAACAGTGTGAGTCCTGAATGAACAACTATTCCACAGCAAGGGGGGACCAAAGGCTTCCGGATGTTCCTCCCATAGGAAGATGGAAGGGAAGTAGGAGGCACTCTACCCTGATTTTGCCCTGACCTTGCTACCTCTTCTTTGGTGACTAAAGAACCTAACAGGACACAGGGTAGACAAACGAATAGATCTTTTCAGGATTACCTCTTTAATTTACTTTCTCCAGGTATCATAGTCAGCACTTACACTTTTATTCTGGATCTACTTTGATGGTATTTGCACATATGACACTTGGTGTGGTCAGAGATGACGTACAATCCAGTGAAAGGATGGCGTATTTCAGAAAGTGCAGGCTTCTTATTGAGGGGTCTCCTTATTAAAGTTGACCTGAAAAGAAAATTGTGTATCCTTTGCTTTTCACCAATTTAATCCAAGAGCTGACTGAAATCTGCAAAAATTTAGATGCATTTTCCTTTCAGTCGGATTATCCTTTGAAACTGTGAGCAAACCCTGCCTGACAACACAAAGGAATTTTCCCATGGATCAGTTAAAGCTGACTCACATGAAAGACTTGCCCAAAGTGGTCATGCCCTCTGAGCAAATACCACAGGCATGAGGATCTCTACTCTTGGCCTAACAGCACTGTTAGGATTCCAGCGACCCAGCCTAGGAAGGCAGATTTTATTGGAGGAGGGGAGGTCGCCTACCTGTGACCCAGCCAATCTGCTCTGCTATTTCTCCATGTTGCTAACTTGCAAGGAAGGCGAACAGGTTGTCCTGTCACTGCACGTTGCAAGAGATTTCCTGCTCAGCCCCTGAAATACACCAAATAGCACTCGCTGTTTGCTTAAGCAGGTAAAGCACACAGCAAAAGTCACTGCTGTGACTCAAAGGGGAAAGAAAATCATCTGATCATTAAAGCTTTCAGCACCACGTTTTAGTGCTGGAGTGAAAACCTAGCGGAAGCTACGCACCCTTCTAAGATAAATATTTCCTCTGCTGGAATTGCTGAGTGTGTCACAGATCAACAACCAGGGATACGTGCTTACTATTGCTGCCATGTGTTTCTGGAGTGGTTTTCTTCTCTCATAATACTACTGAGAAGAGCATCCCTCTGGCTGCCCTGGGCTTGTTATAAAGGCAAGCACATGCTAAACAAAGTGCCAGAAGAATGCACAAAGAAATGATGCAATAATGCAAATAGAGACAAAATTTTGGACCACTCAAAACAAACAAACAAACAAGTTTAGCTTCCCTTGATCAGAGAGACACATATGGAGTTAAAGCTTCTGCCCAATGTGTTGCTGACAGTTTAAAACTAAAAGCATTTTGAACTAACCTTTGCACTGTTTCTCTGCACTCTTTGGTTACTTTCTGGTGGTTTTTTTGGTTATTTTTCTTTTTATTTTTTTTACTTTTGCTCAGGCAAAATAAAATGGGCAGGGCAATGGGACTTGCTATTTCCAGCTCGCTTCTGATTTTTTTGTAATACTAGTGTAGAAGAGTCTTGTTTTAAAGCTCACAGCATTTCAGGAAGACATTTTATTCATGGGTTATCTGTCCTTCACTTTCTATTTTCTCATGTCTGGTTGCTTTTAAAGAATTTTGGGCCTAAGTTATTTGTCATTTTCCCTTTAAATTTAATTTTGTCCATTTCTTTGCTTGAATTTGGGTTTTCAGTAAGATTGCATGTGATACGTACCAAGATGGACCCAAAGGCTCTTCCTACATTCCTAAAACGTGTGGTACCAGGGGCAGCAGCCTCAAAATTATGTTCCAGCTTAATTTAAACAGGAGAAGTCCAGTGGGTTTCATTCGGTTGTATATAGCAGTCAATAGTACATTTGGTGGTAGTCCCTGTGTTATTTGTTTTAAATTATATTCAATTCCATGCTGTCTCCACATTCTCTGTTTCCAATATCCAGCAGATTTTTGTATTGACAAATGTGTGACATTTACAGGAAGCTGTTGTGGAGAAAACCTGAGGTTTTTCTGCATGGGCTGAGCATAGTTGTGGCTTCTGACCCTGGGGAGAGCTGTTTGAGTTAGGGATTATCCTATTAGATGGATGTTTCTAATAAAACTACCAGCAGCCAGAGAGCTTATCTGTATTACCACCATGCAGTTCCAGAGCTAACATCCCCCTCAATATGAAGAGGGTAAATCCTGAATGTCATCGTTAATTTTGAACTCGCAGCAGGCTCAAGTTGTAACTGAGCTTCCACAGTGTCTGCAGTTGACCTGAACCAGGGCTACTACTTTGCCCCTCCTCACTCCCCTTCTGTAATCTGCAAGGTAAGCTAGTCCATCCTGCTGAACCTGCAGCCAACCCCTCAAAAAAGCAACTAAATAGTTATCTTTGAGCTTAGTGAGTTCTCTGTGGAATGAGCATCACTGCTGGTGTAAACAAAAGAAATAAAAATGCATAGCTACGGGCAGGAGTGATCCAAGTACCAGAGCAGATCTTAAATTAGGTTGAGTGAGCTGGATGGAAGCTGTGCCTTTTAAGGGGACTTGCACTTCTTCATGTAAGTGCTGCTTCTGCTCCCCTTGCATTGAAAGCTGTCGCGTGGCCACTGTGTGAGTCACTTCCAGTGGTTTATCTGACTGAAAACTCATTTGGCAACAGCAAAGAATAGACTTCCTTCACACTAGAGAATGGAATGACTTGTTATAAGAGGGGTTGATGGCTACATTGAACATGAGCGGTAGGAATGGGAATAGATGGGCTGCAGGGAACGGGCAGCAGCTCACTCAGTCTGGCTTGCCTGAAAGAGGAGTCTGCACACTAAAGGCACAGCTGCCCAAGACACTGGGCCAGACTACCCATCAGTTTGGTTGTCTGGGCTGCTGTCATGTGCTAGGGCAGTGGAAAGATACCCCAGCTGGGTAGCTTTCTGTTCAGTTAGCCACAGCAACTCACAGAAATGAAAGCAGTAAATGCTGAAGTACAAGGCTGAGAGAGCATGTGGCTGGGCAATGTGGGAAGGAGCAAGGCAATCTAAGACAGCAAGTGAAACAAGGGCTATAAGATGACAGTCTTTTTTGCTAGATCTCCTAAAGCCATTGGGAAAGCATAACAGCTTTCACATCACCCAGTTCCAGTGTAGACACTGGATAAAAGTTTTTCATGCTTTTTTTTTTTTTTTTTTTTTTTGGAAAGATATATTCTTCCATGTGGTGGCAAATTGGTGGGATCACCCCTAGCCTTTGGTATGCTTCTTTTTCAATGGCGCATTTGTTAGTGGAGCTGTGAAAATGGAGAACATGAAACAATGTGCCTTCACTGAAACCAGGTGTGACCTCCTAGGAACCTCTCCTAGAAGGAGGAGTTGGTGGCAAATGTGTTCCAAAAGAGCAGTTTCTTTCTTACTTTCATTTTGTTTGTTTGAAAAGAGCTTGGTCCCTCTGCCAGAAGAATATTTTCTTTCCACGTGCCTGTTTTTCGTGCGTCCAGAAGAAAATACTGATGAGAGCTGGCCAGGTAACAGAAACCATACTGGAGCAGAACTGGGGCAGAGTTTGAATAAGCAAGTACTGCTTTTCAGAAACGGCTGGAAGCATTCATCCCCCCTTCTTTTGGCCTGAAACTGTTTGCCATGCTCAACCACGCCTGTGGAGACTTATACTGCTGGAGACCAAGCCAGGCAAGGTTGGCTCTGGCAGCTTGGACAGCAGCCCCCAGTGCTTCAAGAGCATGAGTGCCCTGCTGCCCTGGCTCCACACCTCCCCTTTGCTTCCTCTTTGTTTTCTCCTTGTTGTGATTTATTGGGCTGGGTTCTGTGGCTGCTGCTTGGCTGAGTGCAGCTAAGGTATGCAAATTGCTTTTTAACAGCTAATACACACACACATACTTAAAAAAAAAAAAAAAAGCTAAACAATATGGTCAGCAGTGAGTTATAGGAGATCAAGAAAGCATCCAGAGGTGAAAGTTAGTGGCTGGCTAGCCAAGTCCTGACTGTGATTAAGGCTCTGTTCAGAATAAATTTAGTGGAGAGCAAGTTTGATAGCTTCAAAGTAGGATATTGAAGGAGGGGACTGCTTCCGTGGCTGTAATACACACTTTGTGATCAGAACTTCTCAAGATCTATCATACTTACTTTTTATAGAAATTTAAAAACCAACAGAACAGTGTTTCAATCTCCAGCAACATCTTCTACCTTGCCCTGAGCTGGTCAATTCTGAACAATGGATAATGACCACAGCAGGAGAATTTATAGTAGCTAATTTCTTGATTTCTGTTGTCAAAGCACCAGAAAGAACAGTGCAGGGGGTTTTAAGCATTGCCTGCACTGTATTTGCCTTTCAGTGCTTGATGTGGTGAGACTTAACTCCCCAGCCTGCACTTGGACTTGTCTCTTGCTATGCTCAATGTTCCTGGTTTCCAGGAAGCTCCTGACTACCCAATCTAGGAACAGGTTTGGAGTAAAAGCATGGATTTTTACTCTTTGACTCTGCAGATAAGGTTTTCTCCGCCCTTCCCAAGGAGAAAGTTTTCATTTCTCTGTGTCACCAAGTGGTCCGCCCTGCCAAGCTGATATTGAGGTCGGTCTGATTTAAACCTGAATGTTAGAGACCTTAAAGAAAAAGACCAAACAAACCCAGAAAAACCCAATTAAAACACGTAGCTCAGCTACACACAAAGTCACCTGGATGAAAACCTTCAAGTGGCAGTTGGAGTTCAGCCAAAGCCGACACGGTTGTATTCCACTGCCTGGTTGCACTGCCTGCCAAGCCCTTGCAGAGGGAACAGGGTGTAGTGCCTGCTGGTCCATGGGCTTTGCAAAAGAGCTGTCTGGTTATGTGCAATGTGGTGGCACCCATCCTTCTTTCATCATCACCAAGGCCAAAGATGTACTGTAAAACATTTTCCAGCATGAACACATGCTAAGCAAAGTATTTCCGTACTTCAGGCATACATGCCAAAGATCCTTGCACACAGAGCTGACGGTTCCCCTCTCCCATTTCCCATCTGTCAGTCCCAGCCCCAACACCTTTCCTGAGCTTGCCGGGTGTGAGCCAGCCACTTGTGAAGTTACAAGCTTCAAATGGTACGGCTTAAAAACCTTGTTACAGGAAAGAACTTTTGTGAGTGCCTGTTTTGTGAGTGCTTGGCTTTCCCTTTCTTTTCCTTCTCCTCCTCCTTCCCACCCTGCAGTCCACCTTGTCCTATTCCAAATCTCTTCTACAAGGCAGCAAAGTCCAGGCTTCTGCTTGGGAAACATGGTGTCATTCATCTCTTTCATGTAGTATTGCAACTCTGGGGAGCCAACCTGCAGTATGTGGGTTCGAAGGGATTCTCTATTTCTGAGCTCCATGCCCACAACCACTGATGTTTATACAGCAAATACAATCCATATCAGTCTGCCACATTGTGAAACGTTACAATCCTTGGAGAGAAGAAATCAAAGAGTCACGGCGGGTAGGATCAGGGTAAGAGCTGCAAGAAAGTGCAATTATCTCTACTGTGCAACTTGCTGCTTTTGCTTCTATTACCGGGGGCTGAAGGTGGCAGTTGATGCACTCGCTGTAGATCTCACTGCTGATCTTGAGACCTGGGCTGCAGAAAGCCAGAAAACTGGCCCATTAGTCTCAGGGCTCACTTGGATATTTTCTTTGTGCTTTGTTTGGGTATTTTTTGCCTATACTGCCTTTGGTCCTGATTTCTTTATCCTGCTCCTCTCTGTTGCTGAAAACACTCAGCTGTTCTCACTGCAACCCCCACCCTAACCTCTCTCTTCTTGCTCTTTTTACCTTCACGCCCCTCACTTTAATGTTCTCTCCTGCACCATTTCTACATCTGTTTCTCATCCGTTGTCTCCAATAATGCCGCTATCAGGACTTATTTTCTAGTGCAAATCTATAAAATCTTAATTTTAAAAAATGAGTTAAAAGAAATAAGTGCAGGTTTATAAAAGCCATCAGGTATCTAGCTATGTGCCTAGGCACTGTGGTCATATATGAAACAGAAGGAAGAAGGCACTTAAGTTCTGCTAATCTTCTGTGGAAGTTAAACACCCAACCCTATTAATACATTGTATTGTGCGTTTTTAGTGTGCATTTGTATTAGTACCTGATGTGTCTTTGAGTATTTACATAATTCTGGAAAGCCATGGCTGATGTGGTTAACTTTAGTCTTGTTTTCATAGTTTTTCTGGTGTGATTTTCCACACCCTGTGGCTCTTGATGCAGAATGAAAGTTCCCTGGGGCTGGGATTGCATCCTCCAGCAAGTTTATACAGGCTTCCAGGCATCTTACGGGCACTGAGGCATTATAAACACAGCTAGAAAGCCCAGTCTTACCATTCAGACTGTCAGCTGTAGAAAGCCACCAACCTCCAGAAGTCTTCTGGTAAAGGAATATGAAATAGAAAGCAAACAAATATGAATAATCATAGTTCTGGCTAAGATGTTACCAAAAATTGCCAATGACAAACCGCAAAATTCTGTGATTCATCCAAGCACCCAAGAAGCACTTACAAGAAGCCACATGACTAATTATGCTAGAGGTCAGGGACACTTCTGTGCACTCTACATATGCAATTATATACTTTACAAAACCCAAACCTTGTTCTGTTAAGATGGATAATAAATGCTGTGCTGTTACTGAGAGAAGGGTATGAATTGCTTGGAAGAACAACCTCCTCCTCTTGGACTCGTTCTCTTAGTCATTTGTTCTTTTCACAGTACCTATCATAATATCTAGAAATACAATAAAACCCCCCAAAGAGCACAGAATGGAATGTGGAAGGTTGGAATTGCCTCCTGCCCATGCTGATTTTAGTGCGGTGGCATTTCATGTGGGTGATTTAAACCATGTTATGCACATGAAGGCAAAAGCTGATCTTGGCTTCCTAGCTGAAATTTTGTGAAACAGCCCAGATGGGTGGGATGGGAATCCGAGCAGGGAGGCTGATGAGCCTCCTGTCAGCTGGAATGTGGCTTTAAAAGCATTAATATGGTTTCACTTTGGGGGGAGAAAATCAAGTCTACATTTGAATGTGTTTGATGATACTATAAGCCATATGAAGCCATGAGCTAATTATCACAGGAAACTTCCATTTCAGTTATTTCAGCAAAATTTCAGTGCCTGTGTACCTTTGAAGAGCCGGAACAAAGCAACTGGGTTTCAACTTTCACAGTTTACCAAATGTGGCATTGATGGTGAGCCGTATGCTGATGTAAAGGACAGAGCTATATTTGTTTAAGAAACCTCCAGGCTGAATTTCCAGCTTTGTGAGTGCTGAGAGAGAGGAAAGGGGGAAGCTCTGAGGAAAACAAATGTTTCCTGAACTTTGAGTTTCTTTGCTTTTATATATTACCAGATTTTTCTGTGATGTGACCAGTCCTCCTTTATAAACTTTGCTTTATCTCAGTGACTTTTTGCGTCTAGAAAATGATTAAGCTGTCATATTTGGGGACTGGAAAGAG
>JBCJKH010071348.1:0-13632 GCA_039877255.1 Loriculus beryllinus
ACACCTCACACTAAACCATGTCACCCAGGGCTTAGTCCAACCTGGCCTTGAACACTGCCAGGGATGGAGCACATTTTTGTAGGTTCAAGGCAAGAATCACCCTCTCTTCAAAAGCTGAAGGAAGGGATGCAATTCCTTGATGACTTTAGTGTGTTTGAAGGGCAATACCATGCTTGGCTGATTGCGTTGGATATGGTTGCCTACTATTCCAACTTGCTGTTATACTGTTACATTTTATTGGTTGCTCAGTTATTTTCATTCCCAGTGCCACTACAGCTCTGAAACCAATTGCGAACGTGTGTAGGTCAAGGGGAAGGAAATTTAAGGGTCATCTTAAGTTTATACAGTGGTGCTTTTTCATTTTCTACAAAGCCAGCTACATTTAGGCTCCCTGACGGGTAAGCTTTTTTCCCCTTGTCTATTATTTTCAAAGAAGAGAGTGCATATGACAGTCTGAGAATAGCACCAGCCTGAACACAGATGGTAGGGATTACACCACACTGAGCCTTGACCTTCAAAAGCCTGCCGTTTCTTTTCAAGGTTTCTCTTCTTTGACAAGTGGACTGGTTTTTGTCAATTACTTTCATTAATGCATTTTTTTCATTATGATCAATTACCTGAGCTTTAGACCATGTCTCAAAATTACAGCAAAGCAGGTTCCAAATTGAAAAACTGAAACTGTTTCCCATCTTTTTTTCCTTTCTGTTGCACCAAAGTACTCTGAAGCACTGGAAGATTTAACTCATAATGGAGAAATATTGCCCGGTTTCTACTCATTTCTTATCAGTCACTTGGTCTGATTCTGGCTAACACAAAAGGTACAGGTTAATCCACCTAGCCACAGATCAGGTTTCCAGGGGACTGTATTTAAAAAATACTATTTTCTGAGATGTTATACTTAAATATTGGAGCAGAAGTTAACAGTGATTTTATGATGTGGAGGGAAACTTTGCATAGATCAGATACAGCCATTCCTGCAATGAAATGATACTGTAATATAAACCTCAAATGAAACTCCAGGGCAAGATTACTGAAGTCAGTGGAATGCACACTGGTACAGATGAAAGCAGGATTTAGCCTTTTCTTCATTAGAGATACTGACAAGCATGTCAGAAATTCAAATGGATATTGGAAACCTCAAGGCTTGAACAGCCAGAGCCATAGTAGTCTGCAGAACTGGGCTGCTGGTCTAAGACCAGGTTCTCTGGGGAGTTTGGTTTTACCCTGTTGTTTTGGGGCTAGATGAAAAATACCATAAATGGTTTTCTTCGTCACCACAGAGTGATTTCTGTGACTGGGAGAATCATGCAGTAACCTACTGACTGGTCACTGATTCCTACATTTCTTTCACAGTTCAGCATCAGCAAAAATGCCTGGTTTGAGTTTATTTCCAACAGATATTAAAATTTCTCTGTCACAATCTATTGGTCCCTAACCTGAGACCCAGGTTATAATGAGGAATCAGACCATACCCAGACAGATTATGACAATAAAGCAAAATGAAATTCTTCATCTCAGTCCCTTAACTGGCCTCCCTGTTCTTTACATCTAGACTGAGGGGCAGAAAGGCTGGGTCTGATTTGACCTTTTTTGTGCAGTGCAGTTTGCCCTTATTCACACAGGAGAGCAAGAAGAGTGCACATGGTTTGGCCTGGGTCCTCTTCCCCAGATGACTGGCAGCCAATGATTTCTCAAGAGCAATACAGATGAAGAGGAGAATTTGTAAAGAATTGAAATGCTTTTCTGGCCTGGTGCCTCCTTTTACACAGTGTTGAAACTGAAGGGATGATCTAGTCCCAAATCAAACCTTAAAAGGTGCTAATAGACAGGACAGCCAGAGGGATAGAAATTTCTCATGCTACACAAGGGAGATAAGTAATTAATACTCATTAATGTTAATAAGTGTTACTGCATAAATCCTCAGTTTCCTGGACCAAGCAGAAGAAAGTCTAAAACCATAATAAATCTGTCTCAAATTTAGTAATATTTGTTCCAACTACAGTATAATCACTAGAATAACATTGTGGTGCTGTAAAACATGTTGAAATATAGCGTTACATCATCACTGCTATTTGTTACTGTAATTTTAGTACAATAAATTATGGTGCAACCCATTCTTTGGGACTAAAACTACAGTTTGAATATTGCATTTTTAGTCTAGATAATGTGCATGGTCCAGGACAATAAGAGTTTTGATCTAAAATAAATAGGTGATAAAAATGCGACATGAGATCAGCTTTTATTTTAAAACCTCATTAAAAAGGGATTTATCACTAGCATGAAATATGAGGGGAAAAATCAAAATCTGAAATGCTCCATTAATTGACTCAATTTTTACCATGTGACTTAGAAGTCAAAGGTAGCTTAAAAGCCGCAAGATACTAATTTCAAAAGCTATTCACTTTGAAGCTACTTAAAAGCTTTTGTTTTATTTATTTATTTTCAATACTCAACAATGATTTTCAGACTTCTGAATGAAAATTTTGCCTCAGATTCTAGTAAAAGTAGGCTAGGTGTTTCATTAGTATCACTACAGGGAATAATTTGGAGAAACTAAGCTAAATATGTGCAGGATTCTGATTTGGGGATTTTTTTGTTTGGGGTTTTTTGTTTTGACATATGGTACGTTTTAGAAATTCAGATATCTATAAGGAATGTGCTCAAGTGGAATCTTCCTAAAATTTACTTTACTACCTAGACTGTGTCTTATCTGTAGGTCTAGACGTGCTTTAGCAGTCACAGGAAGCATTTATCTTACACATAAACTTTTCGGAAAAGGGGGTTTACATCGGTTTTTTTCTATACATACCACCCCTTTGAAAAATATGCTGAAATATTTTTCAGATTAAAACCATGGGAATAATTTCATCATTGAAGTGCTGCATTTTAATCTGCATGCAAGTTAATTCATGTCCTTCCTTTGTAAGACAATGACTACAGAAAGAATCAGCCTGTATTTGTACAAGTTGCTTGCAAACACTCGGAAAACCTTATCACTAACTGGTCAGGTTAAAGCATGCAGCAAAATGCTCCTGTCTGCAGGGCACTGAGGAATGGGTCGGAGACCATAAACGCAACCTGACTTCCTTCAGTGCCTATGGTTGTGCTCATCTCACAGAGTGCCTACCTCTGTGTGCCAGGCATAGGACAGAGCCACCTCTAGGTATACCACAGCCCCTCTGACTCTTCAGGTATATGTTGTTTTGCCTCTTCTGCAGGGTACCTATCAGTGACACCTTCAGGTTCTTTCCCCAAGTCAGTGAATTCTCATAAAACTAGTACTAGTATAAGTGGTAAAAAGTTACCTGTGATAACTAATATTTATGTAGTGGTTTTGTGCTATAAAATTATGCGATTATTGATAACATTTTGTAGAACAAAATCCCACATTACATCAAAATAAACCATATAAAACCAAAAAGCTTTGTCTTTGTCTAAGCATTTCTGTAAGCACTTACCAGAAATATTATTATTCACTGACAAAAGTGTACCTAATTTGAAAATGTGTTTTACATCCTGTCCTTCCCCACCAAAAAAGTTGACAATAAATTTTCAGCAAAATACTTTTACTTTGTGGTATAGAGTTTCATGTTATTAAACCCCAGGTTTTTCCAAAGAGAACCTACTTTGCTTGCTAATTTGAGCTTTAATTTGGAAAACCCCTTAGGCATTTATTTATTGTCAAGCATGAGTTTAGACCTTATGAAAAAATACATGAAAAAAAAGGAAGACTAAACAAATAGACTTCAGTGGGATTAAGTTATTCTGAATTATGCTATGAAGTTTATTATGGATTAAGTTATTGCTTAAATTATGCTGAAGTGGGTCTGACTGAGATTAATGTTAGCAGAAAAGTAACAAATAGTCAATTACAAATGTGAAATAAATTATTTTGTCCATCTGACCAGTCTTATTGAGATGAGCATGGGTTATCTCTGAAAGATGCATTCATCAAAAATTTGGTTGAGTAAAATTTGCACAAGAGTTTACAACTCCTGAAGAGCAATGAACTGAGCTCTGAAATGGAAATTTGTTGAAAATTTCAGTTCATATTTATAAGCACTTAACAAGAATCTACCAATGTTGAGATCTGCCTTAACATGCTACTGGTGCAAGAAATTATCCCAAAACTTTGTGCACACTTTGTTCTTTCATTCAGTGCTTTGTTCGTTAATTGGCAAGCTTTTAAACATATCATATGTCAAATTAAAAGTTAAATAATCTGTTATTTTTTTTTTATTAATGACATAATTATATTGCACCACTATAAAATTTCTTTCAGTCTAATTATGTCTAGGCAGAGATTACTGGTAATTAATATAACAAATAATTTTGACTACAAGTAGCAATAATTGCCTTGAAGAATTTTCTAAAACCCTTAAGTAATTTTATTACTTCTACATATAGTATTGCAATAATTCTTTAGAAGTTAGTAATTACTTAAAGAAATAAGTAATTAATTGCTACATTGAATTACATGCTTGAAACAGAACAGGAACAAAGCATACATTTGCTTTCAGAACTGTTGGCGAATGGCTCCTTCTGGTCACCCCGTCCAGAGGCTCTCAGCCGGCCACTGAGTCAGAGCCTACCTCTGCTGGGAACACCCAAACTGCTGCTGGAACCTCAGGAATCATTAAGTGATTGTGGAAATGAGAACCTAAGCCTCTAAATGCCTAATGTTCTCGCAGAAGCATCTGCAAAGCTGCACGGTGGGAGTGACACCTCACAGGTAACATGCTTCCTAAAGCCCTGTTGCAGGCAAAACCTCTGGGAACCTGAAGTGAGAGTCCCATGCAGAAAGAAAATCCCTGCACTTACAGGGGGGAAAGAGTAGATTTCTTTTATTGATGGCCATTATTTTTTGTTAGTGTGTGTTTGCACAGGTGCACTTGATTGCTAAAGGGGTGTTAGGTCGCTGTGAATATGAATGTCATTCAAAGGGAAAGTGGTCCAAGAACAAGCTATTTCACTTAAAGGATGATCTGTGCTGTGAAATAATTTGTGAACCTCTGATATACTGTATTACCCCAGGACAAGGCACGTTAAAATACGGGTCTGTGAAAGTCTGTCATTTAAAAGGCCATCTAGTACCATGTTTTATATAAATTAATACCCATCTTATCAATAAATCTCTTTTAAAAAAGATACATGATCTAAAATTTAAAAGTAAAATTTAATTTCCTCTCCTTACCAAATACTATGCCTCTGTACCAGGCTCATGCTTCAAGATCCATTTCACTAAGAAATCATTTTCATCTTCTGTATTCTGTGTTGCCTCTTTATGTCAGATATTTATACTTGTTTTATGTTTTTGCCTCACTTTATCTTCCCACTAATATGAGATACCAGTTGCTGCTGCTGCTACAATTCCTGTCTATCCATTCCCCAAAGTCTTTGTGACCTATTAATCCAGGTGGGAAAAATTTCACAGTTCTAAGAAAGGCTCCTTAAAGCGATATTTAAACTTCATCAATAAGGAAAAAACACCTCAAGTGGAACATAAAAGTCCTGAGGACCAAATTACAGCTATCCGGTGCTCATCTTTACAAAATTGTAAAGAGGCAGCTCAGTGACCCTGCTCAGAAATTTTCCTGATGAACTTGCTTTCATCAAAAAAACCCAGACATTCATCTGAGATGTACAACAGCATAGTAAAATGTGACATCTGAGTAAAGCTTATTTTGACCAAATATTCTGATGACATCAGAAATTTGCATTTGAAAAGGGAGAACTATTTTTTTCTCTCTTTCAAGATGCTTGTGTTTCTCTAGAGTCATGTGTGCAGTGACAACAACTTAACTTTCAACAGTGTAATTTGCTCAAAATGTTTGTTTTTTCCTTAGAATTTAATTTTGCAAGACTTTGTTTTCTGGTATTACTTTGTTTCACTAAAAGGGAATATTTAAAAAATCATGAATCTCTCTTTGATATGAATTCTCTGGTAATCTGTGATAGACATACAAGACAATAATATCATGAGTTGCAAGTTAACATATCATCTCAAAGCATCACAAGCCTGATTCTCCAGCGTGACAGGTGGATGCCATCCAGAGATGTTCACAAAGTACACTAAACACTGTTCTTTCTTACTTTTTCTCTAAAACTTCAATGTTATGTTTTTGTAAAACCACTGACTTTATTGGATGTGGACGCTTTTCTTTGGGTTCTTAAACTTAAGCCGTTATTTTGTTTGTTATTTTTAACATTATTATTAAGCTAAGAAAAAAAAAAAATAAAATCCAAAATGGATCTCACGTTTCTCTACAAAATCGAAGTGCTTTTCTCCAAATATCCTATAAATTTTGAGCAAAATACACAGGATTTGTCAGAATAAACCTCATAATCCCCCTTTTTACTGTGTGTTCTATTAATGCACTAAGCTAAAAATATCCTGTACATACTAAAATGAATAAATATGTTCTGAATCCCAGCCTAAAGGTTTAATGCTGAGATACTGTTTCAAATCTTTTTCCTGTGAAAATTGGGTCCAAATCATAATAGCTTAGATTCCAGAAAGCGTTCCTCAAGCTGTTGTTTGCAGCTAAATTGGGTTTAAGAAAAAACTTATTTGAGAATTTATTATTGCATTCCTCATAAAACAACATCCCATAGTTTTATTTCCCTAGCTTGTGACATATTCACAGAAATCAGAAAAGGATTAGCTGACTGTAATACCAAACATATTAGAACAATCCCTTTATATCCGACAGCAAATTGCAAACAGCAGCCCCAATCCTATAAGCTGTGGAGTTCATATTTCAGAAGTGCTGAAATATTCAACAGCTTATTAAAAGTCAGTGCTTATTGTTTCATCTGATAGAAAATGCAAAATTCCTCCAAATATTTGAAGTTACAAGATGTCTGTGTGGCTGGGAAGTCTTGGGAATTTCTAAGCAACCTTATTAAATTAATAAGCACCAGTCATGAAGTAACAAAAATTCTACTGTCCTCACAGACATTCACATAGTAACATATATACACCCACTATCTTCTTTCAGTCTACACTTTGGTCGTCTACTTGTTCTGTATGCATAGTGATATTTGGAAGAGGCTTTTAAAAACATTATAGCAGCTTTACCTCGTGATTTGTGCATAAGGCTTCCTCATAGGATGTAAACTACTATACAATTTAAGTAAAGGTAGTACAATTAGACCAGTTGCAATGACTTACAAAATAATTTAATAATGTAGATATCATATCTTACATGTAAAGTAATAAATGCTAAAATTGTTATGAGAAGCAGCTTAAAATCTAGCAGTAGCTCACAGACCTGACCACAGGTAATGTCTTTTCACCAAAAAAACAAAAGATATTTCTGAAAGAAAGACACAATATTAAATTTTTTATTTGTTCTTCCTTCATTTTATAAGAAACTAGGTGTTGCTGTGCTGGACAGAACAGGAAAGACGATGCTCTTCTGGAATACCTGCACAAGGTATGTAAAAATTTGACATATATGTAAAGATTTAGTAGGAAATTATGCAAATGTGTGGAGGATTCTACTCCTTTTTTGAGGATGTCATATGGTTGCCAGTGCACCAGGCTTTACAGGGAGCCCTTGCCAAAAATGTGGAAAGGCAGAAACATTTTATTTCTGTTCGCACTATTAAAATTTAGTGGAGTTGAACCCTCCAAGAAAAGGTCCTGACAGCTTCTAGGATCACACTCTGCATTCTGCAATACTGCTGAACATACAGCCGATGACAAGCAACACGACAAGCCTCCCTGATAACACTGTTTTTCTTTATGTGCGTTCGCTATCTTGCGAGATCTGTATCTTGCTGGTACTATGCTGCTGAGTACCAATTGTTCTGTGCTCCTGCTGCTTGTGCTCAGGTAAAAAGAGGGAATTTGCTTTCCAGGGAGAAAAGATGTGCATGCTGTTTTCAGCCAGAGACCAGGCTATAAATCTGGTCACTAAGACAGATGGTTTATACCTTTATGTGGATATTAGAAAGCTATGAAATGCTCCTGCAATGAGTTGCACAAACTACATAATACGGTAGCTTTTCTTAATACATTCACTTATTCATCAGTGATACTGAAACAGACAGCAGAAACTTTTGGGGTTTGTTATTTGGTGGTGGTTTTTTTTTTAAGCAGCAATGTGTTACTGTACCTTTTATACTTTCACTTCATGTAGTTTAGCTAAAAACATATAAAGACCACTTTAGAAAGAGAAGTGCGATGTTAGAAGATTAAATGAAGCCAAGGTGTGGCTTTGTTTACATGTCTGACATTATCAAGAGTATCAGACACCTGTTGCCACGAGCAGTTTAATATTCATTGTGTTTATCTTTTAATACCAGAGGCAAAAGTGCAGCTTAACTTTATAATAAAAGAGAAATTTTCTTCTTGCTATTTAAATATAAGTATAGTAAAACATGGCCTGCTGTGCTCTTCCCAACTTCCAGATTCTTTCATGTGTTATATTCATAGATAGGTGGATATTTCTTCCTCTTCTGTCCAAAGAGGAGAATTTCATAAGAAATCTATTCTCCATTTTAAGAAGTTGGTTAAGGATCCTAGCTTTCAGTAGGGGAGGGAGATCTTTGCATTCCCTAACCGTTCTCTCCCAAAACTATACCACTTGAGGAAATACTGTGTTTCCAACATCTTGCTACAGCCATTATCATTAGTCAGAGCAGGTAAGCAGATGTGCAGGTTGCATAAATGCAGGGCAACATTTGTAAAGGAAAATAATAGAATATACTTTTCTTATTAATTTGCACACATGCTAGACTTGTCCAAATGCATTGGGTGTAACAGTCTCCCTTCTCAGAGATCTCTGAAGCATGGTGTGGTAGACCATAAGGTCAGGAGAAGGGGTAATTGCCAAAGCAGTTGTCACTGAGCAAATGACTTAGCTGAAAAGTTCTACAAAGGTCTCTTGCATTTCCTCATGGACTGCTACAAACTGCGACACTTCTTATCTCCATTTTAGAATTGCTGGTACTGGGTGAGCTACAAACATTGCTCAGATATGATTCATTTTTTACACTGGAGAGTGGTTAAACATAAGGGCCAGCTCCTTGACTGCTATATTCTTGTGCAATAAAACCATGATTATTTTGAATAGATCGTGAGCTAACACTAGGCATCCCATAACACAACAGTGTAAATGACCACACTTTGAATCTCACTGATGCTGGCTAAATCCAGAACAGGTCTTATGCAGTTCTTGGACTTGGGTCAGACTTTGCAGTTCTACCAAAGAAATTAGAATTGGACCAACTGTGGTATTGAAAAAGGGATCAAATCTGGTTAACCACAATCAGTTTAAACTGCATGGCAGCTTGCAGTCAAGCCTTAGGGCTGGAGAAAGGGTTTAGGTACTGATTTGATGTGTTGAGTTAATTTCCAGAGTGGAATGTCAGAAATATAGAATCATAGAATAGTTAGGGTTGGAAAGCACCTTAAGATCATGCGGTTTCAACCCCCCTGCCAGGAGCAGGTACACCTCACACTAAAATATCTCAGACTATAAGGGAATTATTTAGAATTATTTGGTTGACATTAAAAACTTAATCAGTGTCTTGAATTCCATTTTTTTCACATTCAAGACAATCTAGTGACATAAACCCAAAGGATTCATCAGCATCATTGGCTTAAGTTTCACAAACTACTCTTATTGGTACGTGGTAAGATCATACATCCCACCCTTTGATTTTAAGTTATTTAACTGCATTTGTTTATAATGTCTGCCTAAGAGTCTTACTTGAAATTGCTACCCAATAGAATATATTGGTACTGATATGTGTTGTGTGTTAGGGTGTAAATGTTCTGTAATCTAAAGTGGGATGTCTTCTGTAGTTTTGGCATTGTAAAACATGCTGGGAGGTGATGTTCCCTTTCACTGGAGTTACCTGTCACTGACTGAACACAGAAAGGACTCCTGAAGGCCTTTGGTATATAATTACCTTGTGTCAGAACCTTTATATTAGTCTTTAGTCTCGTACTTGAGAAAAAGTTTTCACAAGCAAAAGTTATTCAGTAATTTAATGTTCAGTGGAGTCACAGAATAATGTTTCAGTCCTTCTTTTAGGTAATTCCTCTCTTATTTACTTGTTCATTACATTACCAACTTCAGCAGTAAAAATTGTTATTTCAGCTGGTGTACATAATTAAGACATAAGTCCTGAATTGATGTAATTCACTAGACAGGATTATTTCTTCATTGAGATGCACTCAGCCCGGGAGGTTCACATACTGCCAGTGCCACAGTTTGATTTGTACCTCCCCTCCACACACACACTCCGCCTGACTGATCTTTTCTTTGCTTGACGCTCTTTCCCTTTCTTTTGGAGGTGTAGATGTGGAATAAATTGTGTGTATTTTCTCACTGAAGACTAGCAAGATACACGTGATTCCTAACCATCAATCTCTTAATGGTTGGTTGGTTGGTGGTTTCTCACTAGAAACTTATTTATGTATTTGGAGCACAGACTAGTTATTAATTGCTGGAAGATCTCTGTATCACAAAAATACCAGACTTTTTAAACATGTTCATTTATGAAATCAAAGAAGTGCTAACTGAGGCTAATTTTTAGTCAGACAACTTTCTGTTGTCCTAAAATCAGTTAGGAACTTCTATTTTAAAACACACATAGTATACTACTATTTTATAGTTACTTACTTTCATGCTTTCATGTAAAGTTTCACAATATTTGATATTTTTTCTTCAGTCTCATTTCCTGGGGTAATATGATTATGTGAGACTCTTGGGTGTCATTTAAAAAAATTAATTTCTTTTTCTTTGAGCTGAACAGCAAAGTGTGAAAACGTGACCCAAGTGCATGCCAAAAGCTTGAAAGCCAAACGCAAATGAAAAGAATTCAAAATTTATTATTTAAAACCCAAATTCTTTAAGTGTGATATTCATGATTTTTTGGAAGGACAAGACTATTTGTTTTTAAACACCTGGGACAATCAGTTCTCCACAGCTATGATTAGAATCTGAGATTTTTGCATATTACATACATTTATTATTTCTCATATATATATGTATGTCTATATATATGTTTATATATATGTAGAAATAGATTTTAAATTAACACATAGCATCTTTTCAAGTTCGTATTTTCTTAGTCTCCTGTATAAGAAATCAGTTATTTCCATTTGTTCAGGGAAATGACACAATTGCTTTGCTCTGGTAAAATTTAAACCATTGTAAGGAATGGTGAGGTTTTTCCATTATTACCAAACTCTTCTTAAATTATGAGATACTAAGCTGGCAGGCAATAAATCAAAACTAGCAATTAAATTAACATTTTTAAAGCTTTTTAAATTCATGGGTGAAATAGTTATGAGTATTCACTAATATCTTCATCTTGTATTCTTACTTCATCTCTCTTTTCAAGGGTATCTGCATTTTCAAGGCAGATAAATCCTGTCTAGAAAGTTTTTCCCACCTATGCATATCAAAGACAGTTAATGACATAGCATGAAAACAGCGTTCTCATGAGTCCTGTGGACTACTTTAGTAACAGATATCTTGGATTGAATCTGGAGGCAGTGTCTTCAAATAAACGCAGACATCAGATTGAGATAGCGAGAGCTACAGTAAGTCCATGCAAGATGCAATAATTCATTACAAAAAAATTTCAAAAGAGCTCATCTTAATTCCTTTATAATGTGTCAAAACAACAATTCAAATTATTCATGGTTAAGGTTGTTATCTTTAAGTTTTATAAGTATGTCAAAGAGCCAACTTCATTCCAAACTTAAACCGTCACGGCCATCTGCAGTAAAAATCATTCTTGCTTTGGTTTTCAGAACCACAGTTACGCTCTTAGACTAAACATTTAACTGTTGCAAGCAGTCATCAGCTTTACTGCTACTCCTGCCCTTGCAGAGGCATCCTGATTCAATCTGTCTAAGTACATCAAAGTATTTTAATTTTGAAGTGCCCCAAGCATTTTGGAAAGTTTAAAGGCTATTTGTCTTCTGAAATATTTGAATGTAAACTAAAATGAAAATTGTCTTCATGATTCTCTTTCCATTTTAAGTGACTGTTACATTTCTGTTCTGAAAAAGCCACTGAAGTCCAAATGCACAGTTCCTCCTCCCTTCCTGCTGCCCTCCTAGTAATTGTAAGCTGGTTTCGAGTGATATGTTACATGGTTAACTGCTTGGTTTCCTTCATTCCAAGAGTCCTCTCTTCCTGTAGAGTTCAGTGAATTAAACACTTGCTTGCTAATGCCATCAATTTGTCTCAACTTCTAAATGTGGTTTTTTTTTTTTTTTTTTTTTTTTTTTTTGTTGTTTTTTGGGGGTTTTTTTTTTTTTTGGTTTTTTTTTGTTTGTTTTTTTCAGCACTATATTGCAAATATGACCAATTGATCCCTGAGCCTAAGATAATACATAGCTAGCCCCAGACTAAAAATTACATGGATGTCTGAGCTGGTTAAATGGTATTCAGCAAGCACAAAACTAGATGAAATATGGGTATCTGGCCTGTCAAAGCAGTCACATAATATTAAACAAACCAAAACAAAACCCAACACTATTAATGAATTTGAAATATTTGAAAAAAATGTGCAACTAAATATTTGACAATATGGCATTAATTCACTAACACTTTCAGTTGTTTTTTAAGCTTAGAAACTTATGTGAAATACATATATATGCATAACTAAAAGTTTTTTTTTGTCATCACGTATACTATCAAGTCAACATTTGGACAGGCTTCCTGGTAGCACTGTAGTCCATTCAAAATTGCTTTGAAGCCATAAAACTCTTGTGATACAAATGTATGTTTTTCAACCACAGATGCATGATCACAACATTATAAATATATATTCATTCAACCCTACTTATAAACTCATAAGGCTGGAAGCGTCTTGTGAGTTCAGCTCAGGCTGTTCTCCATGCCCAGGACAGAATCAGCTATGCCCATGTAACTCCTACCAGACGTTTGTCAAAACTGTCCTTAGAGAGGTATTGGCAGCATCAGGTCACCAGGCTGGCCATCTCAGTGAGTCCCTCTTTCTAATATTTACATTTTTTTCTTCTATTGTGAATTCTCTCAAAATATAAGTCCTGTCAGTTTTAGTTCTATTCACTTACAACATCATATATAAAAACTTAGAAACTTAATTTTTCCACTTTTTTTCTGTGTACCTGAAGACCTCTCTTACATTTCCTGTCATCCATTTCTTCTTTATTGTCAGTCCCCTACTTGGCCAGTCATTACTTTTAGATTGTGTTCTACTTCGTTTGCACCCTCTCCTTGGGACCACTTTTATTTACTCTTCCTACCTGGTCTGTCTCACAGCTATAGCACCCAGAACCAAAGCTTAAGGGGAAGGATGCAGGGGTGTGTCTGCAAATTGCACAAACTGGCTTCTCCTTGGCTTTTCTGTTTGCCTTATGAGGAATATCTCAGCAGTATGGATAATATATTGCAACCTACAGTCATGTAAACAAATGGAAATATATATCACTCTTAATTAGAGACAAAGAACCTGATTCATTTGAAATCCTACCCTGCTTCAGCTATCAGAACAGCCACAGAAGCCTTATAAACTTCTCTTTTGTGTGTTTTAGAATGAAAAGTTCTATAATATTGAATCCTATGGGGGGGGGGGGGGGGGGGGGGGGGTGTTAAAAACAGAACAGGAAAAAAC
>JBCJKH010071359.1:0-21893 GCA_039877255.1 Loriculus beryllinus
CCACCTTCCCCCAGGTCTATACGCTGAGCATGATACCATACGGTCTGGGACATCCCTTGGGTCAGCTGTCCTGCCTGTGTCCCCTTCCCAGCACCTTGTGCACCCCAGCCTGCTTGCTGGTGAGGTGGGTGAGAGGCACAAAAGGCCTCGGCTCTGTGTAAGCACTGCAGGAACTGAAACATCCCTGTGTGATCAACACTGTTCCCAGCACAAGTCCAAAACACAGCCCTGTACCAGCTACTATGAAGAAAATTAACTTTCCCAGCCAAAACCAACACACGTATAAACACCCCCTCCCTAAATGATCCCCTTTTCCTACTGTATATGTCTTGCGCTGTGAGCTGCTGCTCCACTACCTGTTGCAGCTATTGTTGGAGGGCACTAAAAAGTTAAAATAATTGGTACATTTTTTTGTTAGAGCTACTTTAATCTCTCATGATACAAAAATTACCCTCTGTCACTTTGTAGTTATTCTTTTAACTAAAGCTCATATTGAAATATTCCTAAACAAAAGAACAGCTTGTGGTAAGCAGATTTTTTTTTTCCCCAGCTCACATTTTGATCATTGATTTTTTGATTTGTGGAAAAAAAAACAACCAGCTTGAAAAAACCCCATAAAAATTAATAAAGCCAAGGCCATTTATAAAGTAAAATACCTTTTCATTAGAAAGCTCCATGTACCTGCCCACTTTCAGGAGTGGATGTCATGTGTGGATTGGGCTTTGGGGAGCTGAGTTTTCCACCAAAACCAGAATGAGTTACGCTTGTTCTGAATTGTGCCTCAGATAACTAAATTAACCACGTGCCAGATAGTGCAAATGACACAGATAAGGGTTTTGCAAACAGATTTCATTATATTTCCTCTTTGTCGATGCTGGTTGAATATTGGGAAACTTGACCTAATTCAGTGCAGCCATAACAGCCTCTCCTCTTTCAAGTGGGCTTCAGTGGACAAAAGATGCCCTGCTCCTACTACTGAGAGGTAAAGCAAGTAAGCAGGCTTTCACATCGCTTTAGCCTTTCCCCTGCAGCATGTTCAGAGTGCGCACTTAAACCTGCAAAGGGAGGATGCCTGGCTTTACCCTCCCTGCCTTTTCAGAGTAAATGGAGGAAACCTTTAGCTCACTCATACCAAGCAGCCACTCTTCTGTGCAGCAGAAGATGGCTCCTGACTGACACAGCAGGTGCTGCAGAAGCCAAGACAATTCTGCATTTCAAGTGATTGTTGTCACTACCAAAGCCTATTATCTGGGGTAATAAAGTTTAAGATTAAGGGGATTCTGCATGTTTGTGCTATTCTCCACAAAGATTATCTTCTAATAGACCAGCTGCTTTATTACACTTTGCCTACCCCTTCTCATTGTATAGAGAAGCCGCACATACGAATGGGAATGCACTGAGGCAGGCCTTGTCTTCCAGCTGGGAATATCATATTGCCCTCAGTCACCGGCTGGGAATATTAAGTTACCAGCGGTCGCCAGCTGGGAACATCACATCTTCCACCTTGCCCAGCAAAGCACATCCTGCTATTGCCAGGCTTCTGCCAAGGCCATAACCTGGCTGTGGGGGCTTCCGACTTGGGGGCTCCAAATGCAACTGCTGTGGCTCTGGCACAGCTTTAGCTTTACCTATTAAACTGCCTTTATCTCAACCCATGAGGTTTCTCACTTTTACCCTTCTGATTCTCTCCCCATCTCCCCAGGACGGAGCAAGTGGGTGGCTCTGTGGGGATTAGTTGCTGGCTGGGGTTAAACCACAAGAATACAGGTCTGGGCAGTAGAGTTAAATCTAAATGTCATGAACGTTAAAGCTTAGTTTAGTGGGCTAGACTTTGATTCTCTGTTTTGCCTGGAAACCCAGGATCCTTCCCTTGTCGCGTCCGGTCTATCACTACCTCCTCTGAAGAAGTGATGAGTCAAAATGATTAAAAATATAAATTGAAACCAGCAGTGTGTTTTGACTTGCAGAACTATAAACAGAGGGAACAGAAAGTGCACTGAAACCTGCATCACTCTCTGCCTGTCTCTGAAGACAGAGGAAGTTAAACTGAGGCAAGGCAGCAGCACTGCCTCAGCAGCCTGGCAGCTGCACACAGCGAGAAGCATCCTCACAGCAAACCATGAAAACTGGCTGGATAAGAACTGGGAAAGAAGGAAACCTAAAAGAGGACCTTCGTACCACCACAGCAGAGCTCTAGAACAAATGCTGCTTAGAGTCAGGTTTAACTCAGCTGAGCTGTCTTCAGAGCTCATCATCTGGTCCAAGCAATTTGAGCTCCTGATGGGTTCACAAGCTTTAATGGCCCCTGTGTCTCAGCAGGACCGAGACAAGCTCATCTCCTTCAGGCTGTTCCACTTCCTCTGGCAGACACAACCAAGGCACCTCAGCTTCCTTTGTGATGCTGTATTGATTTTTTGCAGTCTCTCTTTCCCTAAGGAATTGACCGCACTAGATCAAATTAAGAACAATCTGAGCATTTAATGGGGCTCCTTCAATACGATGAAGTTTGATTGCTTGAAGTTGAAGTTCATGATAATTATTTATGCTGACAGTACCCTTGCAGGCAGTAAAGACTGACCCTTTCCTGAAGGCTTAAGTTTCTCCATCAGGGAAGCATTTCCATCCTGCTCTGCTTTCTTAGTACACATGCTTCTTGTTATTAAATATGAGAATGATGATCAGAGAGCAAAATGTATTATATTTCCACCACAAGCTGGTATCAGAACTCTGATTTTGCTTCTGGTCTCTATTACCAAACAAGTCCTGTGCCTGACTAGTGTTCGGCAGTACCAGAGCTCTCCAGTTTTTGAGATTAGCATCAAACCCTTTGACTCTATTGGGCGCAGGATCAGGCTTCTACCTGCTCTTCTGCAGTTCTCCAGTACCCCATAAAATCAAATCCTGATGAAAACTGCATCATTTCAGTATTTTCTAAGAGGTCTGTCCTGAGGATTGCCTATAATCACATATCTTTGAGTTAATGAACAGTTAATGCAAGCAGGCATTTTTCACAAATGACAAGTTGAAAGTAAATCTCTCACAACTTCTTCGACCCTGTTATTAAAACCCCTCCTGGTTGGGTGTAATTAAAACAGTCCTCAAGATCTGTGTGTATGCATAGTATCCCATAAAAGTATCTGCCTCTACCTGTGGATGCTTGTCAATGCACAAACCATCAACAGACTTTCATTTTTGGTGTGCATACACACACATACAAAAATGAAAGCATGGCGATGTTGTATGTACATACACATATAAGAATACACACAGGTAAAGCAGCCCTCCACCTGCAGCTACTATAAATGAAGCAGTTCAGCTCCTCAGCCCTCAGCAAAATACAAATTTACAGCAGCTGATGGTCTGCTTCAACAAATGAATAAAGAAGGCAGCTTTCTGATTTCTTTGTTTTAAATCTTTCCTCCCTCTCCCAAACCAACATCTACATCCATCCTGCTTTTCTCTGGAGCATAACTCTCAAAATACAGCATGTTTTGGGACAGGTCTGGCCCTACATGCTTCCTCCCTTTTTTATAGCAGGGAGAAAACCAATGCATATGGCTTTCACACAAGGAATATAGTGCTTACCTGGGGTGCTGAGCCTTCCTCCTGTGGTGAAGAGAATGGTTTTAATGTTCTGATGCAGCTTCATAAAATCCTCATCTTTCCTCTGAGCAGCCAGCCCAGGACCCCTGCTGTTTCTGTCACACTCCTCCACCCTCATGCAGGCTTCTTTCTCTAAGCAAGTTCTTACTTAGTATAAGAGCTCTCAAATGCAGGAACAGCTGCCTTCCATTACTTGGTAATTCCCCAGCCAATGGACTGAGTGGAAAAATTAGTCTATTAACTCAGCTAAAATGTAAAAAGGATGTTACTTAAGAAAGGAGTTTGTGTAACAGTTGGAAAATGTGAAAGTTAAAATGAAGCTGTGTGGAGGCAGCAGACCTTCACTGGGACAGCAGTAACACGTGAGATGGAGCAGCACAACTCCATACCCACCTCTTTGGCCAGACAGAAAAGGAGCTGATCAAGGGGGATAAAGCCCTTGTGAGGGATTCCCTTAGACGGCTATGCTTGTTCTGGCTTTCATTTGCTGTAACTTTGTCTATGTCTTGGTTCATCTGTTTTAGATCATATGTCAAAAGAGATCTTTTCTCAGCAGGTTGCTCTGAAACCTAATGATGGCTTGTTCAGTCCTCCTGAGGGCAGTGGCAAAAGGAGAATGGAGCCGTCGCCTTAGTTCGGACTGGGGTCTGCATGTGGGAAGGGAGATGGCTGCTGGGAGCAGGAGGGCTTTGTCAGCAGCAGGGCTTGATGCGATTAAGGAAAAGGGTTCAAACCTGCTTCTCATTTAAAAAGACTAACAAAAAAGAAGACACGAGGGAGGCAGAAGGAAGCTGCTGCTCCTTTAAGTGATGGAGCCTATGCAGGCTGCTCTGTGGGGCCGTTCAGGCCATTCACAGCCCTGCTCTTGAGTTTGTCAGTGATACTGAACTCCGGGTGACCCTCGCAGACAATGGCTGCTTTAGCATAGGTTTGACAACAGCAAGAAAGTCTCTAAAAATAAGCACAAGCTTAAAATACATTTCAACCCCGGAGACCCGCTCCCGTAAGGAATCCAGTACATCTCCCGTGCTTGCCTTGATTAGCATCACACTTCTTGGCAGTTTGAAAAACGACAGTTTTCAAGTGATTTCCAATGCCTCCCGCTCCAGTTTCTACCCTGGCAGGGAGCCAGGCAGGAAAGACAGCGGGTAGCCTGTAAAGGGAGCAGCATCCCCGCTCATTTCCCCTAATATCTAGCTTATTTAAAGGTGGGCTACGGAGTAATCCCAATTTAATTGCAGTGCCTAGGACAAATGTCTTTCCTCCCCTTGTAGCTATAGCATATTTCATTTAAAACAGGTACAGCACACCTTGCAATGTGGAGTACCCAAAAGCTGCCCATCAAAAACTTTAAATTTAGACATCCTTGTGTTGGAAAAATGAAACAACTTTCTGGTCATCACTAGGAAAAGGGGAAATTTCAGCTGCAAGTGCTGAAGGAGTTATTTGTTCTTGACGAGGTACCCACAGGACATATGCAGAGCAGAGGCATTTCCACAATTCCAGAGCACTATTAAAGGATTTCCCCTTATAACAAACCACCTGGAAATAAGCCCTTATCCTGCCAAGGTTATAAGACAGCCTATACATCTTACTGCTACACTGAATCTGGGGTCCAGAAATCTCAAGTGCTCACTGAATTTGATGGAAAGTAGGTCTTCTTTCAGTAGGGAAGAAGAAAGTCTTTTACTTAGAGGATAAAGTTTGCTTTTTCTGGCCCATTCAGTGGTGGCATACAACAGAGTCCTCTCAAAGGATGAAGACCTAGAGGTGGTGAAGGCAAAAGCTGTCAGCCATGCTGTATGGACCACAGGGTGAATACTGGTTTGATGGGTAATGGAGAAGAGACCCAAATTTTTATTCTCTGTCTCTTTTTAAGGACATTTTTCTCAGTTTGCCAGGCTGTCTCACAGCATGAACTGTCCACCTTCATACCCGCCTCCTGTAAACGTTTTAGAAGACACTATGTTAAGAAAAGGCTGTTAGGACATTGGAGAAGAACAGACACATGAATGGAACTGCATATGGCAGGCAGTGTGCAATCCAGGCTTCTCTGGAAGCTTCAAGTACATTCAAGTAAAGGATTTGTATGAAGTTTCAATCTTCTATAGAAAATTTATAGAAAAGTAAATGTTTCACGCTTTAAATACCAGGGGGTTCCAGGATATGGTGTGTGAAGCAGGACAAGATACTTTCTCTGCATGCTGTTGTCTGCAAACTGGGTTCTTCTTCTTTTCCCTCCCCCTCTCAGATAAAAGCTTAGTTAGATGCCAATTGTAAATGGAAATATTCACCTGACAGCAGGTATTCAGATATTTCAGGCAATCCTAATGCAGCGCTTTCCTGTGACAAACCAGAGATCTGAATTCTGAGAAGCATAAACATGACGAAGTCTATATCCTTCTCTTGTTTTCTGATTAAATACATTTCTGCTCTATCATCATTGATGGGGTTAGTTAGGTCCAATGACTTTTAATGAGACAAAGTGGTGGACTTGCCATTGTCTATTTTTTAAGTGCCTACATCTTAGGGGGAAAGAAAAGGCTGTATCAGCTCTTTAAGTAAGAAAACTTGTGAAATTGCTTATTTTAGCCATCATTTGAGTAAGTAGTAATTATGCCTTTAATAGTAAAATGAGGTTTTAATGCTGATTAATGAAACTGCTAAACTGTCAAGACTGCTAGTTACACTTACCGGTCTCTGGAGATCATCCCCTAAAATAGTTGCCATTGTATGTGTAATATGGCTTTTTTCTGTAGGACCAGATGTGAAGCATATGGTGACCTATTACAGTAGGGATGAGCTGTAAGTCCTACCTGAATTATATTGCACAAACTACCCAAATGGAAAGATAACATCCAGTGATTATTATAGGATCATAACAGGTTTCTAGAGTGTAGGGGACAATAATGGTCTTGGGAAATTGCCTAGCTCAGTTAATCATTCCTGCTTGATAGTGTGATAATGATACTTGTTTACATCTATTGATATCCTAAAGGAGTACCATGCTGCTGTGTGTGCAAACATACTGTAAAACACACTGCTGCTGCTCTCTACTTGTTCTTTCTCCTGGCCATGTCAGTGCTGGAGGGAAGGCTGTGGGACAGTGGGTTCCAGTGAGGGGAACCCGTGGTGCTCCCCAGCACTCAGCCCAGTGGCCAACCGGAGCAAGCCTCAGCTACTGCAGCAGCAGGAACCATGTTCTAAGACTGAATGGTCACTGTACCATCCAGACCACACAGAAGGAGGCAGGAAAATGAGGACTATGTAATGACGCTCACTGCTCTTTTATGTGCAGATACAAACGTAGTGTTATTTGGCACATTTTATTTCCTTATGGCCATTTAGTCATTGGTGCAGTGTGCTTGTTTGCAGACTGGTGAATGGCTACACTGAGCTCTGGAAGGCCAACATAAGAGAGCTCCGTGTCCCTGGCAGGAGGAATGAGGGCAAGACTCTCCCCTGAGTAACCATACTTGCCCATGCCCATTAACTTGATCCTTATCCAATATTATACTCACTCTTCAGTATGTTGGCAGATAGTATCCCAAGCAGAATATAATGGACTGCTTTTCAGTTTTGCTACTGCCACTCTGTATTACTCTTTGGTACGATTCTGTCATTTTATGAACAGTTTAACCTATTTACTCATGCGTAAATGGACAATGGTTGAGGATTAGAGAGGCTTCATTTGCTATGAAGAGCTACTATCTTGTCTCAAATGAAAAAGAACCAGTTGACCTAGATGGCAGGTCATCTACAAATGATACTCTACTACTAATGTATCAAACTATCATCGCAGTGTCAGCCTATCTGTGTATTAACAAATAGGAAATAGCATGGCTACACACCAATTTTAGAGGCCAGAAAAGTATAGACAGTTATTTCAGTAAGTAGATATACAAATTAATGAGCGGGATGATTCAGATGGTTCATAGGCACATGCACTGTGTTTCATATAAATTTCTAAAATCAGTGCCATAATTGCTGCTGGTTAAACTCACTTCAGAGAAGATGTTCTTGTCTGAATGTATATTTGAAAGAGGGAGCAAATTTAGCATTATCTCCTTCTATACACGTTTCCAATAGCATTTCTTCCATTGCCATACTCTTGGGCTTTAAGATTGTTGCACCAGACAGAAGTGCTCTTATAACCTGTCAGGTCTTGTCATTTCTTCACTGTTCATAGCACCCAGTCCTGCATCCCTAACCCACATGAGCAGTACCACCAACTTCCTAAGATCAGATCCACAGAAATGCTGAAACTACTTCCTGCAATTCTGTAATCACGTAAGGCTGATTCACTGCAGTAAAAGCCCTCTTCAAATTGTCCTGAAACAGAAACTGATGTATGGCCAACCTTTCTGTGACAAATAATGCTCCTACAGCTTAACTGGCATTGATACAAATATTCAGGCCTGTAAATGATCCTAGTAAAAGCCACAGCCACAGCTACTACGCTCCAGATAGATAATTCATTCCTTGGAAAAGTCTGTTTTCATAGTACTGTAGTTACAAAGCAGCCTCTGAAGTGCCACAGTGTCGGAAAAGCACATCACACACAGAAGGTAATGACTACTGACACCACACCAGCTTTCCTCTTGTTCCATATAAAAGCCAGCAAACTCTAAATCATCAGTGCAACCATGCTGCTTACCTGCCCCCGTTGTTCAAGCATGTCTTTACAGCAGGAAGTTAAATCTAGCAAATCACAGTTTAAGAAATAAATTCACTGCACGGTGTACAGCAGTCTGACTGGCTGCTCTGAAAATAATTGAACTGGGCTTAAGATTTCAACACAGAGCATTTCCTACCCAAGGAACAGTGACTTGTGAACTACTGCACAACCAACACCCCCTGCCCCCAACCCTAACAAAAAACCAGTCTGAGGTGGAATGGTCTTAAAATTGTTCCTGTCCTGGGCACTCTGGCACACACCCTTATAAGCTTTACCAGAAGAAGGAAGATGTCAGCAAACAACTCACCAAATACTTCTTATGTCCATCATTTGCAGCAGTTACAGCCCATGTACTTAAGCCTGAAAATCCAGTATGTCTTTAGAATGCTCTATTGGTTATCATTAGTTTAAATCAGAGATTTAATGTGAAATGCTTTGTGGGTTTTACAAATTATTTTGTTTCCACAAACTGGGATTACGAAGATGGTGCATTCTTAATGAAAAGTCTTGCCAAATAAAAAGCTGTGGGGAATCAAAGAGCAGCAAGCTGTGAGATCAGGAAATAAGGATGCAGTTCTGATTTTGGCCACAGGTCACTGTTGTGACTGTAGCAATTAGCTTAATTTTTGTCTCATGGCTGCTCCAATAGTAAAACCAGCATAAGGTGCTCTCCCTGATCCTTGCTTGACTTGGATTTCACAGTAGAGGCTCTCTTCGCATGCTGGACATTAACACCAAGTCAAGAAGGTCTTATCCTTGCCTCAGGTGCCACTGTCATGCAAGTGAGAGCAGCAGCTTTCTCAGTGGGTATTTGCATAGCTGATTGCTTATTCTACCTGCAACTACCCACTGCTCTTAAGCCTAAGTGGTTAAGCCTTACTCTACTAAATAGATCCAAAGCAATCCTGGAGTAACAGGTAAGATTTTTTGCATAGGACATGTCAAAAAATGGCATTTAATTTTTTTTACATACCTCTACGTACCACAAGGTGATGGATTTCAATGCCACCAAAGCAACGCGATGTCCAATAACATTTTTCAAATGCCTCTGGCAACATAAAGGTATCTGAAAATCTGGTCTCAGATTGATAATAGAAACCCAAATCAAAGATAAAAATAAACCATTTGAGTTGCACTTTAAGCTGGTACAGCCATTGAATTTCAAAGTTTTGTATCTAGTATAATTGATTATGAATAACAAGCCTATGTTTTGTAGTTTCAAGTCTACAGTAAATTCAATAGCATTTTGTACAAGAACTTGTTCTGTTGATTAGGAGACCTCAGTCAATACAATTTAGCTCCTCTTAGGAACTGCCATTCTCACATTGAGTTGGGCTTGAGCCAGATGCCTTGTAGTGTCAATAGGATGCTCATACATGTTGCTTCCAGAACTCTCTAGATACCTTGTAACACAAAACCAATAACAATGTGGTGTTACTGACAGAGCTGTAGTCTGTATCTTACAGTAATGTAAAGATTTTGTACCCGTTTCAGACCTTTTAAAGAATCTATGATAGTGATCATCTTCAGAGACCTAATTCATCACTGATGATGCCTGCTGAAGAAAAAAACCTAAGATGCACTTCAATGCTTTAAGATGATTCACAAAGCTTTGCTGTGGGTCTAATAAGAGATTGCTTGTTTTACTAACAGCTTGGTTTTATCTGTTTACTTCTATTCTTGTTTGATTAAAAATGCAGGAATTGGCTTTGATTTTTGCTTTCTGTCTACCTGGAAGTCTCCCCTGTCACAAACTAGCCTGTATTCCAGGTAAGAACTTCCTAGCAGCAGCTTTGTTCTTGGAATAACAAAGGAATAGGTTTCTCCATCTATTTGCAAATGAAAGTGTAAAAAAAAGGAAAACTAATTAAAAGGCTTGAACACTGCCCAGGAGATGCAGATTCAGTTCTTAGGATTGTGAGATGTTCTGTGTGATCCTGGGCATGTCAGTCACTTTTCAATCTGTTAACCCAAGAGATCCTTTTTCTCCTACCTTTTCAGCATCCCACCTCTTCAGACTCAGCCTTACATGGCAGATCCCTTGTTATGTGCACAATGAGCTCCCAAACCGAACAGCCCCATGCTGATTTTGGGCAAAACTACCTGTACTAACAATTAACAAAAAAGCAAAGTTGCACTCCTCTCCTCCATCTGTGGTGACTGTCAGCAGCCAGAAGAGGAAAAATACTTTGCTCAAATACTCACATGACAGTGAATGTTGAAAAAGCTTGTACCCAGGGTGCAAAAACTTTGTCATCCTCTTCCTTTTCTTACAGACCATCACTGAAAGCCTTTGGCAACAGACAGACACACCTGAGCCACAGTAGCACTAACAGTTGTATAAAAATACATTTTAATGGGATCTGAGGTAGGCTTTAAGTCTTTTATTTCATACGTGTAAATCTATACTTTCAAGTCTGATTTTGAATATTTGTAGTTTATCTAAATTCTTAGGACTTTTGCAGTCCTGACTCCTCAGTTCATAAAGCTTACAAGTCTTAATATACCACTGCGCCATATATTTAGACAACTACCCACTTTTTGAGGAAAAGATGAATGCAGGCCATTCATTCAGTTATCCTAAACTGAGGTACATGTTTTTGTCACTCTCCTCCATCAATGTAAACCCCAGGTACAAAGTAAGTGACTAAACTGTGTCATAAGAGTTGCAGAGAAACACTGCCAGGAAGAAAAGAAGGACTCCTCTGATTCTTCTCTATAACCAACATAAAGCAAACCCAGCCTGAGGAAAACTTCCGTAGAAAACCTTAAGAGCTAAAACAAAATGAGATGCATCTTTAGAGCCATATCCTAACCAAACTGTTACAGAAGTGGGCGACTCAAGCCAGAGATGGAGGTATGGAAAACAGTAACTGGATGGCGAAGAAATAAATCAATATGGATGACTGAAAACTGATTTGATGCACTAAATACACTCACATTTCTCTTGCATTTTCTCTTGGTTAGGCTGACAGGACCTGAAAACAAAAATGTTAAAACAGGACTTTATAATCCTACACACTGCACTTAGGCTGCACCCAGGCTGCACTCATTTTATAGAGTCCCTTCCTTTGTGCAGGTGAGAAAGTGCTGAGTCCTCCTGCAGAAGTGCACAGGGTGTCCTATACACACTGACAGATGACACAGCTGTCCAAGCCTGATCACAACCTGATTTTACCTGAGTAGCATGTGAATGTAAACTAGTAATGATGATGGTGCATAAAACACTTGTTACTGCAAATGAGGAATCTGTGAGGAAGTTAGGATCTACATCTCAAAATAGAGGAAAGACAAAATATACTGCTTTGTGCTGCAGGCTTTGTTCCATGTATCTTTTACAACTTCTCTTTCCAGTAAGAAGTTATCATGTTGGGCAGGGAAAATCAGGATCTCTGCCTGTCTGTAACTGCTAGAAAATATCAAGTTTAAAAAAAAAAGAAAAAGGTGGGGAGTGGAGAGGTGAGAGAAAAGGGCTGAAAAATCCAGAAATGTAATTCAATCAGGTGTGGTCAAAAGCAAGGTCTCAAAGAAAGCCCTAGGGTCAATTTAACACAGAGTGGAAGGGCTATAGAGTTTGGAAGTCTCCCTGTGACTTAAATTACAGATGGTTTCCAGGAGTTTCCTTAATAAAATTTGTCTAGGGAGAAAATATTGGTGTCAGTGAGGGGAAAAAGTCTGATTCGCGGAAAATGGAAAAGAGAAAGGCAGCCTCAACCAGGAGTTAGCCATCAATCTATTTCTTAGACAGAGTCTTGGCAAAACCCATTCTCCTGGTAGAACTTGCCTGGAGTAGACCAGATTGATTTGACAGTCTCTTAGCCTAATAAATGCTTGACCTCAAGGTCTGCTGAATTCACTAAATTCAGTATGCAGAGAGAATTGGGAACCAATCACCTCTGGGGAATATCCTGTTCTGCAGCTCTCCCTGATAAAGGCCTTGACTGCTTTCAGCCTTATCGAGATGACTAGATGAAAGCTGCTCTCAGAAGAAGAAAGGTTAATCGACTACGCTGCTGTTAATCAATCACTTGGAAAGATTCAGCACTTACAATAGGTAGGACCCTCTTCCTGCCAAGAGGTTCTTGCATGTTAACCAGGGAGCATCTCCTCCAGTTTGAAGGATGAGTAATAGACAGAAACACAATCCAGATAGATGCCAGGTGTCTGATCCAAAGCCAGATGGAGTCAATAGAATGACTCCCAGTGAGTTCAATGGGCTTGGATCAGACCCCAGAGAAAGACTTATTATCCAAGGTTTATTCTGCATACAGACACTGAGCTACTTTTAGTAGTGAAAGATCCTTGGAAATCAGCAGATTCATCCACTTTTGCCTCCCTGTGAAATCAAACTTCTTCCAATCATACTGCATCCCATTTATTCTGATTGTCAGATATGGCTGACATCCAGCAAAGGAAAGTTACCTGGCTGTCACAGCACAGACAGACATGTATACATTTCAAAATCTCTGAAGAGTTCAGAAAGAAAAACCTCCAAATTGCCAATGTTTTCTTGGCTTTTTTGTAATTGATGCTAGCCAAAATGATGGCTTTCTCAGAAGAGGAAAAGCCAGATCAATTTCTAAAAGGATGAAGGAAAACTGAAGGACAAAAATTAAAAAGATCCTGCTATGAAGAATAAGATCAGTGTTGAACAATCAGTGGTATGCAAGGTGAAGCTGACAGAGCCAGACAGAACAAAACACAGAAGAAAATGCAAGCTTAGAAAGCACTGGTGAAGATTAGGTATTTCTCTAAATTGAGAGCTGCATTCACCACCAGCATCAACTGCTGACAAAACAGTGACTATCCTCGATGCTCATCTAACTGGAAGTAGAGTCTTAACCCACTGTTCCAAACCCGAGGCCTCATATCACAGTGCAGAACAACCTGCTAGCACACCTACAGTTATGTGTACCAGTTTTTGGCTTATTGCAGGGTCTGGTACAAACTTCTGATTCTTCAAGCCATTGCTTGTGGTTGTTTTCTCAGAACCAGTCTTACCCAAGGCAGACTCCTGGCTGAACTCAGGATAGCCTTTTTACTCATTTGGCTCTGTCTGCTGCCAGAAGGCTTCAGGCTGCTCAGATCCTGGAACAAAGCTGCTGGCTCAAAACTTTTGCTTTAGGAGCAACCCAGTTCACTACAGGCAGACACCTGAAGTGGAGAATAACAGGCTGGTGCCATGGATTGCACTTGTCCTAGCTAATGAAGAGGCACCAGGTCCTTCAGAAGGCTGAAGAACAATCCAGATGCAGTGGCTGTTCTCTGCTTGTCCTGGCACTACAAAGCATCCCAGGCAATGGATAATTCCTGCTTATGCAGTGACAACAAACAACAGATAAGTGGAAGAGAATGACCTAAGGTGAGCTATATATGTGATTCCTAACTGCTCTAAGAAAATGCTTTATCTGTGGAAGGACAGACAAATGTACCCATGTTCTATGCCAGTAAACAGCTGTTGTTGCCAAAACCAATTCCCTAGTCTTCCCACTGTTGGCTGAAAAATCCAGACAGATCCTGCACCTACATCTAAAAAGAAGGACTGCTATTTGGTGACTTTTTTTGTCTTTAGCTCAATTGATAAAATTACCAGCACTGCGAGCAAAGCAGCGTGGATTATCCTGACTACTCCGTATGACAAGTCCACCTACAAATCAAGAACTAAATTTAAGAGGTACAGGAGCTTCTTTCCCAGAAAAGACTTTTGGGATAGTAGGCTTATCCATCTGAAAATGCCATCTTAACTCCACAGTTATGTTTAATGCACACTGTATCAAAATACACAAGCAGCACTCCTCTATGCAGCACTCTGGTGTCAAAGCTTAGAATTTCTTTACAACCTTTGTATCAAAATAATGTCAGAAGTTAATAACGTACTAAGGTAAATGGGAACACTCTGTGGCTCCCCAGGTCTTGTTTCAGGCTACTACGGATAAAAAACAGAGCCTCACCTTCTCATGTTTGAATCTGGACTTTCACAGCCGTAACTTTTACTTTAGAACAAGATGCTGTTGGTATGTACTTAACTGTACTGCATCAATAACAGCAGGTCCTGGTCTGTTTGTCATTCTACTGGCATAGACTGCTCCCCTGCCATTCTCTCACTGGTGGTGGATCCTGCTGTAGCCACAAAACTGACAACAGATCCAGATACAAAGTGATAGATTTACTCTACGACTATTCATTTCTTAATCCATAGTGGATGAGCATGAGGCACCTCCAGCTCGGTACTAATGACCAAGTGAGGAAGTACAAAGGTTACTGCCTAATCAATTTTTCCTCATGTCATCTGGAATAGCATCCTACAAGGCTTAACTGCGCCAACTTGGTTGCACTGAATTACAACATCTGAAGACAAAAATCTCTTCTGTCTAAAATGAATGGAAAGATGGATGGCAGAGAAACGGAAGGAAAAGTCTGAGTGCTTTATCGACCCAACTGACATCCTATGGATGGTAAGCAATAAAAATTTATTGAGAAATAGAAAAGTTCTTACTTACCCTTATTACTGCCTCCCCCAGCTGTTAATGCCAAAGAAAGATGCAGAATTCCCTTAACCCACATATTTAAAAATCTTGCAATTTTATTTGCATATAAAGGCCGCTAGATATAATGTCACAATAAATTTAAAGAAACAACTGCTTTTCTAAATTCCATTAACAAGGTAACATAAAACAGAACAAAGCTCAATAGCATTTACAGTGGTAGAACAGAAATACCTATCTGCAACAATATTTTGTGCTAGCGAGATTGCATTTACACACAGTGCAAAATAAGAAAAAAGAAATAAAAAGACAAGAAGAATATTTAAATATAAAGGACAACTAAGCCTTATTTTAGTTAGGCTTGATTGTATCCATTTGACTCTATACATGCCTGAACTACGACAAAGATTTAACTCGGGCTCTTGAAGGCCTTGAGCACTTGGAAAATGTGTCACATCCTTCATAATTTAGATGTGCTGTACAGCATAATTTTGTAGATGTTATACTGGCAATATTAAATCCTAGCTTAGTTATAATGCACAAAAAATACATATATATATAAATTCATATTTAAAAGGAGTCCGCATTTACATTTATTCTTTTTTTTTACTGCATGAAATACCTGCTCTTTGCAGCTTTCACCCCCAGTCTTTTAAAGCTAAAATAATTTAAAAACAAACAATAAAAGGCAGATATCACATACAGGCTGTGGCTATCTATGTCAGTCTTTAACGTGTAAAGCAGGTAGAAACAAACAGCTGAGAAGTCTATTTACCCCTTGCTGCATTCTACTGTTAACAGAAACAAGTTTCAGTACATGTACACGTATCAAGAGGTAAATGGACCCCAAAATACTGTTTGTGCCACTAAAAAAATTGACATAAATGGAGATGAAAAGCTAACATTTAGACCTAGGGAAAAAAAGAAGACACTTAAAAAAACCCCGACAATAACATAAGCTGTGCAAATTTGGGTGTTTTTAAATGCTGCCTATTTTTTAGCTTATAATATAATATTAAAATAAGGTCTCTCACTTCTTAAAAGAAAGCTTGGCTGTCCTTTTGAGAACACTATAACAATTTACAATGGCAAATTTAGTGAAAAAAAGAACAAAATTGATTTTACAAATTCACAATGCCTCATCAATTCAAAATGAATGCTGCATTTCCAAAAAAGCACAACCTCTAACTTTTCTCGGTTTTTTTTTTGTACCAGCAATTTACAAAAAACAGAGATAAAACCAAAAGCCCCAAACCCACCCCAAAACAAAAACCCCACCGTTCCCCCAAATTCTCCTCCCCCGATTTTGAAATAAGCATGTAACAGAATGTAAGTTTTATAATTAGAAAATGGCAGTTTATAGACCTTCCCAGTTCCAAATGTGCAGTAGTGCTTCATGATCCTTGAGGGGTTGGAAGGTCAAATATAATTGGGGGGTTGGTTGGTTGAAAGCTGACTGTACACGTTGAAGCATTGATGTACGTTGTGTAACCGTCTGTCATAATGCCATAACCTGTAGGGAGAACGCGTCACACTTACTGTAATATAAACAAGTGATACTGCCCGTGGGCAGCTGCACTGAGAGCTTGTTGTGGGATCAATGCTCTGGAATAAAATGAAATTAATCCCTTCAAAATGAAAGCTGCCACAAAGGCTTGATTGAAAAAAAAATAAAAGACACAGTGTATTGTATTTGAAATAAGAGCTGCTGCTTTTGGTTTATGTACAAACTTCTTTCCCCAGTGGAAAATCCTCTGTTGCAACTGGATCAGAAACAAAGACAAAACCACACATGTACTTTTTCTAATTACTTAATTAGTGAGCTGGAGTCTGTATGCCTGCAATGCATGTATAAGAAAAAGACCCATCAGAAGCAAAAGCTTTAAGAGGAAATCTGGTTTTGCCTACAAAAACCCCTCTCTGTGCAATGAACCCCATGCTAGCCCTTATCATCCAGCTCTTCATTGCAGGACTGCCAAGCTGGTGATCATGTTATCTTGTGAAATCTCAGAAATTCATTAGCAGGTTAAAAATATACACACATACATATTTACTATACATATACTACGTGTGTGTATATATATATATATATATACACATATGGTTCTTTATACACACACATGTATATATGTTATCTATCAGTGAAATTCATGACTAAGGAATATGCTGCTATAAATACAAAAGAGCACAAGAGGTCAATGGATGACCCCTAGTTTGAGCAGAAAATTGAGGTGAAGGTTAAACAGATGACTGCTTTTTATTAGGAAGGGATCTTGATAATTCATTTCCCCCACCCCCACCCCCCAAACCAAAGCAAGAAGTAAATATTAATCACAGTTTTTTAGCATGCCAAGGACTTGACTCCTCAGTAACACCATGGCATCAGTCTTAGGAGGGTAAAGACTCCTCTCAACCTTCTGAATATCTGGCCAGCAACACCCCTGTTGCATGTGTCTGAGGACCAGCAGCAATGCTGGTTCTCTGTTGGCTTCTATCTTGTCTCCCACTTGCTGCACAGCAATAGGATATAACAGAGGGTTGTGCAGTCTAGTAATTTTGGGAAAGTAGAGAAAACTATAGTGACCCATAAACTGAGTTACACCTGAGCCTTAATTCGGCAAATGTGATGTGAGAAAACAAATTAACAGAAGTACAAAGATACTGAGATGGCAGAAGCAATCCTCTTACAGAGATTCTTTCATGGATAAGGAGATAGAGACTCCCATTCCACCAGTGTAAAAAGTGAGCCAAGCTTTGCCATTATTTTCAACTGACATCCACAAAAAGCCAACAAAGATAAGAAAAAATCTAGGAAGAATTTGGCATCAATGCACTTAAAAATATAAATAAATGTAAATAATAAAAACAGCTTTATGCAGGAGGAGAACTTCCCATCACAAACCCATGGGGGAAAACGTTTTTCTTTTAAACCACAATGATACAGCACAGATCACTGCTGCCTGAAAGCTAAGATAAATGCAGCTACCCACAGTGTCTATCAGAAAGAATAATCACTTCAGAATTTCTGCACTATCTGCCTGTATTACTTTATTTAACTGGCAATTTTGATTTAGATCATCTCATGGTGAGAAAAATCTTGCTCATGGTTGTTCCTGTTTATCAACCAAGAAAAAAGCCTGCATCACCAATATGTGCGGATAGCATCTTGTTGATCTAATGGAATGTGGTGCATATTCACCTCAGCTGGAGCTGGAGAAGTAACTGCGCTGTACGATAATGCTTTTTATCACTTGGCTTTGTCTTCCTGTACTGAAACAAGCCATTCTTATGTCTTCTGTGTAAGCACCAAGTGGAATTTTAACTTTTATGTTAGCATTCTCATAAGAATTTATATGAATGTTCACTTTTAATATGTACTGCCACCTTTACTATGAGATTTGAATTACAGTGCTACTGGTTCCTCGGAGCTTCCTCATGATAATGATCTTGTGCATTAAAATACCTTACTCTCCCATTAGTTAACACTATTACAACTACAAGTTTCATTGTCCAATTTGCCTATGAAGGCTGTAGACAACTTGCATGTTTTAGCTCAAGTCTTGCTGTACTCGTTTATTCCTATATGCAAGGAATTACATTTATACAAAGTATCTGGTCTTTTTCTGGGTGCAGTAAAAGACTGCTACTCATGCCACTACACTTAAGGTCATTACAAACTATGTATTTACATATACCAGTTATGAAATTCATTGTATCAAGTCACACAGGCTTCAGAAAAACCAACACCATTAGTTGAGAAACTGTCTTTTTTTATTTTTCTTTTAAGTCCTCCAAATATTTAAGCCTATGGAGAACCTAGTTAGAGTCAATGGAGAAACCTCCAGAGGGGACAATATAAAGCATCTAATGTGTAATTTTGAATTCTAGGGTCACAAAGTCTTACACGCTCTCCCAGGCAGAATTCCTAGTATTTGTCTCTCAGCCACATGAAAGCTACAAAACTGTATTAAATATTTAAGTATCTCCTAAATGTATTTAATATCTTGGTCTCTTCCACTGCCACAAACTGAGCTCATTGTTTCGAAGCTTCACACTCTGCTTGATCTGGTACTGAGAGTGGGGAAATACCTCTTCTAAAATGAGACTGTCGGAAGGTCACTTACACAGTACAAACTGTATTACAGGATGCTTTTAGAAATGTATGCAAAGCAAGTTCTGGCAATGTCCCCTCCTGATGTCTGACTCAAGATGAAAAAGACTTTTTGCTTTTCCTTATACACAGAAGGAGGTTAGCTGAGACACTAAGTTGTTTCAATTTTCTTTTTTTTAACCTAGCACCTTTCTTGGCTCCTGTACTTGGAATAATGGGGATAATTTTCATTTTGGCTTGCAAGTGTGGGGAATTTTATCTATTTCTCTAACGAAGTTTGTCAAAATTTAAACTGCTTTCAAATAACCTGTAGAGAACAACCTTTGCACAGTAAAAGATGTAGGTGGCTAAATGTAGTACAAGTTCCTGAAACAGTCTGCTTTAATTCTGGCATGAATTTAAAAAGTGCTGTGGTTGCTATCATGTCCCTCTATTCCCTCCCTACTTTAGCCCAGTATGCCATTCTCATAGAATAACAGAACCACAGAACAGTTAGGGTTGGAAAGAACCTTAAGATCACCTAGTTCCATCCCACCTGCCATGGGCAGGGACGCCTCACACTAAACCATGTCACCCAAAGCTCCATCCTTCGCAGTCCACCATCAAAATGTGCTGCTTTAAACTCAGCCTGAGATGGAAGAAGGGGGTAGAGCTGCTCCTTACCTTCGTGAATCCCACCAAAGACATGGAGTTTGGGCCTCACTCGCCTCTGCACCGTGTTCAGCAGCTCCACACAACCGACTCTCTGCAGCTCCTTTGGAACCCAGTCTCGAAAACCTGATGGCAATTGCAATCAATACTATTAATTTTATCTATTCAGGTGAGGTTTCATGTAGTCTTTCAGGAAGTCGTAATTCACAGAAGGTTTATTACATTATCTGTAGTCATAACCTCTCCATTAAAGCACACAATGGCTTTTAAGAAATGTTTCACTGTCACTTTGTCTTCCTTAAGATTTCCTCTCTCCACCTGCATTAATATTTTTCTGGATGTGAGATTTTTTTTTAAACTATGGATTTAAACTCATCTTTCACCTTGAAACCCTGGGACATTTATTCCCGGCACTGCTAGAGATTTTTCTTCCCTTTCCCCTTACGGCAGTCAGCTTTTCAAGCCAGCTACATGGTTACTCCAGAAATGAAACACCTCAGGAAGATCTACATCCCCCTACCTCTGACATACCAAGGTTTAAAATACACTCGCCCACAACTTCCAGAGGACCCTAGTCTGCAAGTTGTCAGGTTACTTCTGAGCCCCAGTCACCAGCAAGGAGCAATGTAGAGAAATAGCTTCCAACAAGCTAATAAGTGGCTATGTTGTCCCTTAGTCCTACCGGTAACAAAGAAAAATGCACAAAACTTGACATCAGTTATTACAGAAGTCTGCTCTCTGGGCTAGCACTGGTAAGGATCAACAGGGCAAGATGAATGAGGAGAAGTAAAAGGGAAATCAGGAGCCACATCCAACTACAGCGCCATTCTACTGACTTTAGAGTAATTACACCCTGTGCCAGTTTTAAAACAGGTAGTAAAAACATGTTGTGGCATCAAATTGACTGAATTATGGAATGAGCAAAAAGTCTACTTACAGCTTTACCTCCCTTAATATTTACATTTAAATATAAATAAATATTTCAGTTGGTTTTGCAACAACTGAGCTTCTGCCTTTTATAAATATGGCTTATCAGGATAAGAAATGTTAGTAAAGTTTCATGGGTGCTATTTTAAATGGGCTGCTCATCTATCTGCTCTGATTTGGTTTCATACAGAAATGCTGTGATGCTGCAGACACTAATGAGTACTTTAACTGAATAAGTGTACTTAAATTTTGGTTTTGATGGAGATTATGAACTTCAATTTGAAAAGGTTGGCCACTGTACTTTACCTACCGACACAGATTAGGCATTAGTAGAGTGCCTAAAAGGATGGGATCAAGGTCTCAGCCAGCATGATAATATTGGCAAGATATTATTATTAAATAAAATGTCAAACTAATGGGTATGGAGTCACATTTTTGATCTTCCCTAGTTTAACAAAAAAATTAGTTTTTATTAAGAGAACACCTGGAAGCTCAACAGATCTGCTAAACCTTACCAACACTTTACTCTTCCACCAGAAAGGCTTTTTAATTCAGAGTTTTGAGGCAGTACAGCTTACAGCATTATTTATTTTGCTTATCTTGAAAGTAAAAACCCTATTCGAAGAAATCACACATAGCCGTTGTTTCACTTACCAAGGGGAGGTCCATGTGTCATTAGTAGATCAATTCCCTCAGGAATAAGGTTCCACTTGTCTAGCAAAGACTGACCTCTGGGTAGGTTAAAGCCCCATCCATTAAACCATGGTGTCCTTTGGGGGAAAATAAGATGAACTGCATCAGTATAAAATCAAAAATTCTTCCTTTCTCCCATTTTTCTGCATTAAAACAATTCAGAGATTACTTGCAGAGAGCCTGTTCAAAGGGGATGCCTTTAATACAAACTGTTTCAAATACATATGCACACTAATCTGTACGTTTGAATTTAGATTAATATTCTACACTCTTTTTATATGTCAGGTGTATTCAGCCCTGGGGGTGTTTTACTCACTAGGTAGAAAGGGAAAAATATTTAAACTAACAGTCTAAAATCTAAAGCCCTTCTTCAAAGGTTGGGGATGTTCATACATAAGAATTGGTGGGTACAAGCCCCATTTATACCGCGGTGTTCCACTGAACTAAAACTTGCTCCTTTTAGCATTTTTTATGTTAGAACACTGTCACATAACTTGGCTTTGCACTCCTGTGCCTCCTAGAGGTCTTCAACCACACCATGTTTAGCCTCACAACAACCTTTTTAAGAGATCCCATCATTTAAAATTAATTTAGTATTTCTTAAGGAAAACTGAGATCATCAGTCTCCTCCACTATAGCACAGCATTGTCCCAAGACGTATCACAGAATCCCAGACTGGTTTGGGTTGGAAGGGACCTTAAAGCTCATCTAGTTCCAAACCCCCTGCCATGGGTAGGGACACCTT
>JBCJKH010071359.1:24146-49634 GCA_039877255.1 Loriculus beryllinus
GCAGAGTAGAGGGGCAGGATCACCTCCTTCGACCTGCTGGTCACGCTCCTTTTGATGCAGCCCAGGATACGGTTGGCGAGTTAGAGTCACTCTCAACTTCTAAATGAATTAGAGGGGGAAGAAATGTGCGTGTAGTTCTGAGCCTTTCGCAACATATTCTCACGCTGATTACTTACTTAGAGAAACTTCTTCCTACCTAGGAAGAAATATCTATAATGAACACTGGCTGCACCCACCCATGGTAAACTGCAATCCAGTGCAATTAACTGGTAAAGGCTACTTGGTCATTAGCAACAATATTTATGATCTGACCTATTCTTCTTTCCTATGAAGCTCTCAGGAAGACTTCAGTTAACTCCTAAAACCATTCATTTTTACATGAACACTTCATTTTTAAGCAGCTGGTAAGAAAAGAAAGCTATCAGCTGATGAGTAATGCCACAAGGGCGATGTAAAAATCACTGGGATTAGTAATGCGAGATTACATATGATTTTGTCATTGTACATTTGATGGACCAGAACACATCCTCATACCTGATGCTCAGCACGTCACAACACCCCTCATGTGCTATCAAACTCTCACAATAACACTTGATCCCCAGCTCACCTGACAGCTCAGCCCTCCCCTGTTTGCAAAGCTTCCTTATCACTTATGGATAGCTGCTATGCTGGCACCAGGTGTGACACAGGGAATATCCTTATGAAAGGCAGACACCTGGCCCATCCTTATTCTCCTCTGTTCTTCATTTCTAGGCAGGAAATCCCACAGATCCCCCTCCACCTGGTGTTTTGGAAGGCACATTTTCTGCCATTAAAAGAACGCTTATGCCGTAAACTGTGTGTTACCTTCACACCTTGTGCTGCAAGAGACATAGGCATCACTTGACAGAATACCAAGAAGGAGGGGATCTTCAGCTTCGCAACAAAACTCACTCTCCTTTTGCAGGTGCTTTGGGAGAACACACAAATCCATCTGCTTTTAGCAGCAGACACATGCCTCTTCAGCAGGTGATCAGATTTCTCTTCTCCCAGGTAACTCTGTATGAGCTTACTATTTTATTATTACATTAAGGGGAAAAAAAGGAGCATTATTCTACGGCACAAAATCACTACCACTCCTTGCTGTGTGCACATCAGAAGCAACACCAACACGTAGGAGTTGCAAAGCCCTGGCAAAGTTCATCCAGGTAACACAGAAATTACAACTCCTTCTGAACCTTAACATTTTTAAAGGATGACACCTCCTACTACCTACTTTCATCTCTGCTCTGGCTCATGAATTTAATTACCTGATCCTCAGAGTTCAGCAGCTCAAAAGGTAAATGTACAATGAGACCTCTTAGGTTCAGGTTTTCCTTTTACCTCCACCAGTAAATCCATTTACTTCAATAGTTGCTTCTAAACAGGATTAGAGGAAATAAATTATCTCACGGGTTTTTAATCCCATGCATTCATTCGTTTTTAAGGCTACCCAGTCTTTTAGGAAAGCTTTAATTTTATCCTTAATCCAATGAGTACAGTGGGCAGGAAGCAAAAACCTGTCTGCTTCCTTCCGAGGGAGGGAGTGTCTCAAAGGCATCGCAGCAGGAAACACTTCTACACAACTAATAACAATAATGAAATGCTCTTTATTTGACTCAGCATTCAAACCCAACACACAGACCTGGCTCAGGAGGGAAAAAGTTCCATTAGCAGAACAAAAAATGGGGGGTTCCTAGACTTGCTCAGTTACAGGATGAGCTCACAAACATATCCCCCAAGTATGTGCTCCAGTCTCAGAGGAAAGCTGCAGCGGCACTAGCAGAGAGCAAACCACAAAGGGAGGGGGGAAAACAAAGAAGTGACCTTTGTGCCCAGAAAAGCAAAGCCTTTCAATCCTCCTCTCTCTGCTCGACACCGGTGTTTGCCTGGGCAGAGCAGCAACACGTGCCTGTCACTGTGCAGTCAATGGACAGAGTGTGCCTCCTGGGAATACACAACAAGGGGCTGCGGCATGGGGCCAGCGAGATGGGGAAGGAGGAGAGCGTGTGTAAGCCTGGAAACAAAAGGCTGAATAAGGCAAGTGTATACGGAAGAACATTTTAGAAGGTAAGAGCTTCTATAAAGTCTCTGAAACTTGGCTTCAGTGCTACAAAAAAGCCTTTTTGGTTGGTATTTTTTTAAGTTTTTTCTTAGAGTAAACATTCAAATGCTGTTTCATAATGTAACAATCAGGACATTTTAAAGGCTAAGTGATTTCCGAACTGCTTATTATATATCATGTTGTGATATCAGTAAAAGGCACAGAGAGTCTGGTGACTTGAGCTGTCTTTCATTCCCACCAGCATTTACCCACTGTGCCTCAGTGTCCCATTTAGAAAGTGAGGACAATAATACACAGCCTAAAGAAGCATCACAGGGTCTGGTTCCTTGGGATTTTGCTTACCCTGCATCTTTAAGCAGCTGAAGCTCTCACAGAAGTGGGTTACCAGCACTGTCATTATTTTAGCAGTGTTACTGCATATATCTCCTTATTACTGACCTGCAAAGAAGTCAGCAAGTCTCTAAAACATATTTCTGCTACTTTTACAACGTTAACAAAACCCGAAGACTCAGCAGCTGCTAGATTTGGTTTGGTTTTGGTGTTTTGTTGGTTTTGTTTTGCTTTTTTTTGGGGAGTTGGGGGGAGTTTTGGGGTTTTTTTGGGTTGTTTCCCACCCTCCCCCAGGTTTTCTCCCTCTCTTTCAACTTACATACTACAACCTCTGAACATTTGCTGGTTATCTAAATGAAAGAACTTTGTTGAGAAACACAATTCCTTCCCATCCACAGTGTCTGGAGGGAGAGCCCACACTGTGTGTTTTCATCACGAAGCAGTCCTCCACAATGGAAAGCTGCAGCAACAACCTTGCCACCACGAGCCACATGTGAGCTGGTATGCTCCTTGCACCAAGATGTTCTCAATTTCTATCTCAGACTGTTCAACCTCATCAGTGGAGGTTTTATTTAAGCTCCTGTCAGACAGACATCCATACTTGGATCAGTGAGAGGTACGAAAGAAAAAGCTTCCATTCAGCACATTCCATGGATGTGCTGATCAGGACCAGATGGTCACCTAAACCAGGGAGAGATACAGAGGTACGCAGAGCTTTAGCCAACCATATGGCTAGAAAATGGTATGTGGTAAGAACTGCCTCCTCCATCCTGAAGTCCTCTCAGTCTCTGCACATCTCTGCTTTGCTGCCTCCAGGCTGCCTCAGCTGTTATTGACATGTTACTGAGCTCTAGCCTAAAGCCTACTACCCCAACAGATACTTTTCACTACTTGGTTTCTCTGATGGCCTGTACCAACCACTGGCATCTTCTATCCTGTGCCTTGAAGGCTTAGTGATGCATTTTGGCAGAGGAATGACCATTCAGTTTACATGGTTTGTGCTAACAATAATACCAGAACACCAAAGACAGTATTTAAGACCTCCAATCTTCTTTGTTTTGGGTTTTTTTTAAGAAAACAGAAGTAGTTGAGTGAAGAAGCACATAAAAATACATCAGGGATAAAGAAACACGCACACAAACGAGCAGACAGGCAGAAGATTATAAAATGCTGGTAACTTCATGGAAGATAAAAGACACGGAGGACAGCAGGATGCAGGGCATAGATAGGGCTCCCTGAGAACAGGGGTAAAGAATACTCAGTGAAGCATAGGAGAAGACAGTACCATGAAGCTACTGGATGTTGGGAAGGAAAGGAAGGAAGTCGAAGTTCTCAAGTTTATGACTCTGGCAACCTTTGCTTGAGTATCTGAACTGCTCATCAAAGAGGAAATTTCCTCCAAATCTTCTGAGGTTTTCCAATCCCTAACTATATTGCAATTATTTTATTTAGGGCTTTACTTAATGAGATCTGGGAGATATTTTAATATCAAAAAATATGAAAATAATTCAAACTTGACTCAAGGGCTAATTTTATTCTACTTTTATAAAAGAATTACAAAAGCCTACTACTAGAACCAAGTATCAGCCTTTGTATATTTCTGTGCTGTGTATAGCTAAGGATGGTTTGAAGGACAGACCTGCTCTAAGCTAGCACCAGCTTCAACAGGGTCCATACACTACATGAGTTTCCCTGCATTGTGATGGGAGCACTGTGACAGCAACTCAGGCCTGCAAAGTACCATGCTGGACTGATTTGCTGAACCACTTCTCATTCCAGAGTGGGCACATCCTCCTTTTCATTCCCATACTGCATCCCTGTGTAGGGTATACGCACCCTTGAAGTGTCAAAGGACGCTGCAGTATTGAAAAGAGAACAAATACCTCAATTTGTTATGGTAGAGATTTGTGGCCTTTGTAGAAACAGATAGAATCACAGTATATCTATCTAGAGGAAGAGCTCTTTGGTGCAGAAGCTCACCACAACACAAACAGAATGTTCATTCTGAGGGGCAGGCTGGGAGAAGAGGAAACAAAAGGGTAAAAAAAAAAGAGGCTGGTTGAAATCTTGATTCAGTTTTGCTCAACATTTGTGCATGCCAAATGATGCTTGAATGCTTGGTTTCTTCTAGTAAACATGATCATAACAGCCTAGTTGTGTTACATCTTAAATTGATTTCCTACACGCCTCTTAAGATCCACGCAGGAAACGTAAATTGACAAAGCTTCCACCTCAGGTAGATCTGTAAGAGGATTTGACTAGTAACTCTGTTTCTGCAACAACAACATGAATTTAAGCAGAGCAAAAGCAAAAGGGAAGTGAAGGCCTCTCCCCCAACACATACTGATTTGTATGTATTTTCATTGCATTGGAGTAGTGTGTGTGTTTCACATGTAAAGAAGCAAAATCTGTACGGGTGTAATTACATCCAGTAGTTTTTGTTGAATATTTCATATATGTTTAAAAACAGCATTTGGAAAATAACCTGTAAAAGTCAGTATAACAAATAAAGCACTCGGCAGAAGTTATGCCTGCCTACTCTACTAGTGAATTTGGTTCCTGCTCCTAAGGAACAGCCTCTAGAAACTTCATCTTTTTGAATGCTACTTTAAACAGAGTTCTTCAGCATCGTTAGGGAGTCTCTGTAGTTCCTCCAAAAGCCTAAATTGGTCAGAGACACGACATGATGCTTATTCATTAACAGATGCTGAAGCTACAAACCAGAGGAATTTCAGATGTATTTTTATGTAGTGTTTCAGCACCTTTACATAACTTTACATCTGGACCCTGTACTGCTCTTGAAGACAAGATTTCAGTCTTCATGCACTTATGTTCTGGATGTCTGCTGGGTTGCCCTCACTGGTCCTGGTCTAATTTGCAGAGCAACAAGCCAGTCTGTTGTTTATGAGAAATGAAGCACAAACCTAAATCACAATTTCAAAATCTCTTTTCAAGTACTTTAGAGGTAATAATTAATTCATCTTAGAACAGCCTAGGTAGAGCACTGTTTATAGAAGTACTATGTAGAACTAGGTTGACTACACCAAGAATAAATTTGCTAGAATATATGCCTAAATAACTTGCTTAAAGTGAACCAGAGGGCAGACACTGAATGCACCCTCCGTGATTTTCACTTACAACAATTAGTCGATTATTCTTACCTACTCCAGTGATTTAAAAGCGGACACTGAGATTGCTTATTGCCAGTGCTGTTCACCTATAAACACCCTCACTATTTTTATTTATGTTTTGCTCAAAATGCTGCTTGGCATTCTTCAAGAAAACAACTGAAACTTGCCAGAATGCCTGGAAAGAAAACTAAGCAAGGTTCACATGTATTCGTCTTCCATGCACATACAGCCCACAATATTTAATTGTAGGAACTTGTAACATAATATTCTGAAAATTTACAGAAAAGAACGGAAGCAGTCAGCTTATAAACAGGCCACAGGATACTCCCAGCATTTCTTGTTTGTTTGAAGTCTGTGCTACCTTCCGCTTCAGCTTATTCTTGAAGCTGGATGTAAAGTTGCTTACCCTCGCTAACCAGATGAAAGCAGCCAAAGCAATCAGAGCTTCCAGTGTTACAATACATGCTTATTTGGAGTTAAGGTACAGTATAAAATATCACATCTGGACTTCAAGCAATAGTACTGGTTTACAATTGAATTAAAAGTTTTACAAAATGTCATTTATTTAAAATGCAGATTTATTCAATTTTCTTCATTTATTACAGTCTCTGCTTTGTGCAGAAATGTAACATCTGACCTACTCAAAATGTTACCTTCACTGAAAACAGTGATCCTACATTGGAGTCTGCAGGAAGAGAAAGTTACTAACTCCTGTTCAAGCTCCATCAAAAAACGTTGCCAGTTATTTGTCAAATTCTGCCAACAAAGAAACTAAAAAGAACAAGTCATCTGGGGGAAGGAGTGATCATGGATCATCAAATGCATGTTACACCTCTTTCCCAGCTCAGGAAACCTCAGGAGACATGTATGCAGGCAAAGTTCGCATCTATAAAAATCCTAAACCTGATACTACATGCATATAACATGCACATGTACATATATGCATAAAAATACATTTATCTCCTGTTGCTCTGCCTGTGGCAAGGAGTCCAACAAATAACTTGAAGAAATGGTGAAATTCACGTCCAAACCAATGAAAACTCCAACTGCTGTAATGCTCAAGCATGACCCCAGTAAGATAAGTATAACATTTTCAGCTTATTACCTGGAGGAGCTGTCTTATGTATGAGCCAATTTAGCAAATCAATTAAAGTAATGCAGATACTTGATTAACACATGGAGACAAAGGGGAAAAAATTGATGGAAGAGACTAAGAGAAGAAAAAACATATTGGGGTCATAAGAGAAGCAGGAGCATTTGGCATTACAGAGGTAAAAGGAGCATTACTGTAATTGAAAAGGATCTGTTTAAGCATGGGTCACTCGCTTTTGTTGGCTTCAAGATCATTAAACAAGGAGTTCAGATTACATGCGGGTCAATTTACACAACATTTAATTTTAGGCTCACCCACCTTCATGTTGCTCCTTCAAATAGGTCTGTGAGAAATGCAGATTGCCACAGACGGAATGAGAGTTAATTTGACTCTTCTGGTTAAAAAAACCCAAAACCCAAATCTGAAAACTTTAATTACAAGCCAGAATAGTAAAATTTTTACCTCAGCTCCAGTGACTCCAACTGATCAACAAAACACTACTCATGCCCCTTCCTGTTCTTACCTTGATTTTGATCCCCACATCTCTCCAAGTCCACATTCAACACCTAATTCCTCTCAAGGCAGTGTTAATGGCACATAATTAAGCGCAAGCAAGCAGCAGGAAAAAAAAAGCAGCAGGAAAGATGTCTTTCTCAATGACCACCAGTCAAAACTCCAGGTTTTATGATAAGCCTGAGTTGCCTCCTAGTAGGACTCTAACTGACCAAACTACTCCTGCAACCAAAAAGCACCAGCTCCAGTCAGAGGCACCATCAAGTGGGTAAAATGCCAGAATGATCTGACGTTTCTGGCGCTACAAATGCCATGCTATAAGTTCACAATTGCATATTCATCCCTTGGGATCAAACACATTCAAAGGGAAAGTTGTGAGCTTGTATTACAAGTTCTCACATGAAGCAGATTTTTTACTGATGAGTTACAAAGCCCAGAATTGGCCATTTATAATAGAAAGGCAGACTGACATTTAAATAGAGTGGCACCAGAATAATAGCTTTACATTAGTATTTTATGGGAGGCCGAATAACCACAGAGTTAACATACTGTATTTTCTGGCAATAAAAAATCCTTTGAAAACAAAAGGTCATTTTATTTGATAATGTAAATGAATTAGACTTGTATTGTATGGTCAAGAGAATAAAGGAAAGATTAATTCTTCGAGGAGAAGTCAATATATCAGAATGGTGGTTTGGTTTTAATTCTTTAACTATGTTGTAAAGCCTGCGGTTGATAAGCCACAGCCGCATATTGCTCCACACTGTAGGTTTCAACACAGGCTCTCGACTTCAGTCTGATCTGACGAAAACCTGAAACTTGCAGTATGCCATTATGTGGGCAAACTATTCGTTTTATATTCACCTCCTTGTCGTGTCAGTGCAGAGGTCATCTGAAGAGGGGGCCTAATTAATCAAACTGTCAGAGCCAATGAGGAGCAGCATGTTAATAGGACTTTTATTTCACCCAGGAAAGCGGTGGTCTGACAGGAACCAGAAAATATGGCCTTGATGTTGCTGTTTATTAGCAATGCTGAGATCAGTGGCAATAGGTGCCAAGCAGCCTATGTTCGATAAAGCACTGCATGTCAAGAACCTGCACCAACTAGAAATTAGACTGATGAGACACAGGAATCTCGGTGTATCCATAGCTCCCAGAGAAGAGGTATGGTTTGGATGTGATCACAAACCAGAACCTGCACAGGACACCTTCTTGTTTCTTCCACAGTCAAGCAAAAAAACCAAAACCACCCCAAAACCCAAACCATCCCCCAACCCCAAACACCCAAACGCTCCAGCTATTTTCTCCACACTTAAAGGTGAGGTTTTGCAATACTTTACTCCTATTTGGCATATACAGGCAAACACAGTGGAATTAAACACAGAAAAGCTCTGAATCTGGTACAACAGTGCTGAAATTGAAGGAGTGCCTTGATGGGATCCCATGGTGGTATACGGCCAGCACATCAGTGTGACCCTACATCTCTGTTACCCTGTGAGAGAAATGGCAGGATTGTAAATGGTCTAAGCCTAGTTTACCAGCTAGCACCAACTGACGCAAACCAACACAAAAGCCACACCAGATGAAGGAAGCATGGCACAGGTAGCAGTTAGGTCTGAGCACCTCTTACCTGTATTAGATTGGGCCCTCTGTAAGTTAAACCCAGGCCCCACAAAACATCAGGACAATGCTAAAATAAATGCAGTGAAGATTTAATTTCTTACCCAAAGCCTTTCCATAAAATCGATGTTCTTAACACAAAGTGCATACCCATAGTAAAAAAGAAAACAAGCATATCTAAAAGGGAGTGAGTGGGAGAAATGAGATGCTCACAGTTTTTGAAGGGCACTGGACTCATTTTAGCAGCAGCCACAGCATTTGCTGTGTGGGTGATATATGTAAAATTTTAAATTAATTATTTTAGTAATGCACCCCTACGTGATTTCTCAGTCTGCAACGTATTTTATACTTCAGGCCATGGTAGACCTTTTAATTAACTACTTTCTGAAGCCATTTTAATTATTTTTTTTTCCCTCAACACCATTATTTCCGAATGAATAGAGAGCTAACATTAAATAGCCTTATAAATAGAGCTGCAGGACTCCACTCTTGCAGGATAAAGCACTCAGAATCATGCCCCTAGCAGTGCCCCTGGAACGGTTTAAGCAAATAATGTAGCAGCTGAAAGGAAATGTTGCCAAAAGAGAACCTCGGACATTGATGGGGCATGCATGTCCCTACCTAAACCATAATTTTTCTTGGTGGAAGAGGAAAGCTTCTGTGTTTACGACTGCTGCCATAGATCCAAATATCCCCATCCTGAATGATCCTTTTTTTTTTCTTCCTTGAGACTATTCCATTGTCTGGATCTTCCTCTTAAAGCCATCAATATTACCAAGACTGGCTATTCAGGACAGGAACTGCTTCTCTGATGGGCAAAACTCACTTAAAGCTTTACCATCAAACTATAGCTTTAAAGACAACAATGCGCCCATACTATAAAAGAAACATGAAGAATAATTAAGACACTCTTTCCTTCCTAATCTTCTGCTTTTGCCAGTGTCCTTTTGAGTAGTTAAAATTGCATTTATTTTCCCTTACAGTTTCATATATTATATTTTAAACATAAGGCTCTCCCACTATACCTCACTGGAAATACATCAGATTGAAACCAGAAAGTTAAAATGTGGTCCAAATGACTACTTTTTGGAGCTTTAGATGGCTGTTTTCACAGCTGCAAGAAAAATGTTGGTGGGGAAAATCCTAATGGTTATGAGCTGCATTTCCACATTTCTCAATGGCAGCAGTGATGAAAACGTGTATTAAAGCCAGTCCACCATTAGCATGCGAAGTAGCACAAAAATTTGCAACAATATTAAGTATCTTCAGTAAAGCACTGAAGAGGGTTTTTCTGCCATTGACGGATTACTTAGCCATTAACATGACATTTTATTAGTGTTAGGATTTTATTACCTAAATTGTACTATTCGTTTATTGAGGAGGGGGACATTTGAATTTTTTATAATGTCACACCTTCATTTACTATCACTGTGTAATCAGAGTATGACCAAGCAACTGTTTCTTCAAAGGCTTTGCAGAAGCGTACTCCTTAAACTGCCTGCTTAACCTCACAGAGACACCGCTTTCACTTTGAAACAAAAGAAAATCGGTACGTTAATCCCAATGACATTGCTATCGGAACCTTATTTACCATACGATTTAAAAACATGGTCCTTTCTTACAGCATCATTAAATCTAAGCCTCATTTAACTACTAGGACATTTTTACAATGGGTTTACTGACATACTATGACAAATGTGTGTATAACATTCAACAATAGCCCCGACTACAGCCATAACCACAGTGTGTATAAACACTATGTAAGTATTAACAATGTGCTGTCCTGAATAGTAGGAAGTGAAGTAACACTAAACACATTTTTACTAAGCCCCACATCTCCAAACCTGTGCTCTGCTTTAAGTTTTTTTCACTGGTTTCTGTTTTGTTTTGGGGGGCTGCTTTGTTTTGTCTTCTTGGTGGGCAGAGAAACCATTCCCCTTAAAATTATGAGAATCAAGATGCTAAACTTTTTAAATATTACAGGACTCCCTTTGAGATTTTGATCTAGGCAGAAAGGTTTCCTGAAATTTAATTCTTTCGAGATAAAAGGCTTGGCAGCAGGATTAAAGCAGCCCTACCCTTTTTTCCCTGTCAGAGAAATGAATGGAATGGCTTATGAATACATGTAACTCACCCATTCAGGAGCCACACTGGTGCCTATTTGTCCTGAAATATCAGTGTTAGGTTACTGTGCAAAGCAAAATAACTGTTAGGCAGCCTGAACTTGATCTACAGGAACAATGAGGGCCAGAACAACATTTTTAAAGACTTAAACTTTTCAAACTTCAAGGTAATGCAAGGAATTAAAAGACATTTCTGTCTGAATCATGCTTTCAAAACATCTTTATAAACACTTAGCCACTGTAACTTACTCTTGCAAGGAACAGAGAGCAGGAGTACTAAACTGCATGACAAACTAAAACTGAGCAGGCGCAACTGCTTTCCTGCTGTTCATGGCCAGCCTTTGATTTAATTTCAGATCAAATGGTATCACAAAGCTGGACACGGTAAACCTACAGTATATTCACCAGAGACTAGGGCCTGACATTCTGTCTAAATGAAATTTCCCAGTTGTCCCAAACACTTTTTATCTTATTTCCATGCTAGCTGTTTGAAATGTCACTACGTATTGCCACGACGACAGATGAGCAAGGGCACAAGAAAACAACGGATCTGGGATCTGGTTTCTCCAAGGAACCATGCCTGGCAAATGTGAAAATTTCCTTTTGCCTCTGGCTGCTGGTGCACTCCCAGGTATTAATGATAACAGGGGCAAACTCTGCAATGTGACTTGGTGCAGGCTGAAATATAGAGCACAGGTTAAGAAAACTTATGTACATATGTATGTATGTATATAAATACACAAATTATTAAAACACCACCACTAAGGGCAAGATCTTGCAAATACTTTTTAGTCTCCCACCAAAGTGAGAGACTGACAGCAGTAAGAAAAACATGCAATACAGAACATGGAGCCATGTGGCAATAATACATATTTTGTGTGGATTAACAGACGGAGGCTTGAACAGTATTAATAAAATAAAGCCAACATCCTTCAGAAAACTTTTGCTTAAGGGATGATGCCTCTTGTTCACCAGGATTTCAATATCTGCAATGACTTCCTTCCAGTTAGAGCGGGAAAAGACCATGGTAACATCTATCACTACCCTAACAGATGCAAGTATTTCTATGCACTGCAACAAACAGTTCTAACGACAACTTCGAGATCAAACTCTGAACTTGGATTTTGCTTTTATAATTCTCTTCTTCTTGCTCTAATGAAATAATAATCTGCCTTTAAAAGGCAACTTTGTTATATAGGCTTGGTCATGTCACAGAGCTAGTAACTGCTAGAAGAAAAATAGATGGGTTTATATTACCAATTAACCCCTAAATATTGCTTACTTCCTTCCTTTTGAGTAACTGCTCACTCATAGTAACACTACCGTTCACCTCATTGAGACAGCAAGACTCACCACTCACGTCAGTGACCTTTTCTGAGCAATGCTGAAGACTGAGTAGTGAGCAACTGTATGCAGCAACCTCCATCTAGAAACATCCAGCTGCTGTGGGTGAAATGCTGGCCTCATTGAAGTCAATGTTCAAAATTTCACCCACGATTTATTTTTCAATAAGTCATCTCTCATTGCTCTGCTCTTTGCTATTGCTTTGCTTCTGAGAGTGCACAAGAAATGAAAAGGCACATTTCTATTAGTAACATCCACTTTAAAACTTCACATTTTACCCTCTTTATTAAGGCCTGCTGCCGTTCATTCCCTGACACAAGCTGATACTTAGCCTTCACCTGACTTTATCCTCCTAAGAAATCATTCTGACTATCACAATACCTTCTGTGTAAAAAAACTCAGAGGTCATCATAACTTCTCTGACTAGCATTAGAAACTAACTTTTGAGTAGTAGAGGTAGCGTAAAAATAGCACCACATTTTGGCTAGTTTCTCCTGAAGATGTGAATCTATACAACTCCTTTCTTCAACAGCGCACAATTGACACCCCAAAGGATCAGAATCTTCCATGACTGAGATATACCATATATTTGGGATATATTTTCAGCGCTCAGTAGAGGGGTCCATCTGAAACCTTCTTTCAGGGATGCAGGAGATTACCTGCCCCCAGCAGACCAATATCTCACTTCCTCAGAAAGTTCTTCTCATTCAGGAGACACGAATTGAATAGTCTTTCAAAACCTAACAAAAAACTAGAGGAACAGCCTCACCATCCCCTATAGGCAAGGCCAGCAATTCTGTTCATGCACACACAAACATACATATGTGTAGTATATTCCATATGTATTTTCTCTCTCACACACACACACACACATATGAACAAGATATGCTGCATCACATCCTACACAATTATAATCAAGTAAAAAAGTGAATAGGAAATGAGTATGATTTGGCGTGTTAAGGTAGTTTGACAGAGCTGCTTATCAAAACACACCAGTCTGCATCAAACTTGGTTCAGCAAACGTTACAGCAGCTCAACTTCTACCTGTGAAGATGAATTTTTGAAATGGAGAGCAGTATCTGACTTTCTGTTTCAGTATCTAATTGCTTAACTGCAACTTGTATTCAGATAGATGAATTAACAGTGTTCAAAGTACAAGCTATTGCTGGCTGTCATCAGGAGTGAGTTCTCCACAGTGATGAACACTTCTCAGTGCCTAAATCACTGTCACACTATCCATAGGGAAGTAAGTTTACCTATGTTGTAGCTTTATTTCTTGCAATGCATCAGGAACAAATATGACCTTTTATTATTAGGTACAATGAATGCAAGCCTATTAGTACTAGAGACCTTGTCAGCTAAATTTAGCCATTCAAAACTCAGATGTCTGGTACAAGCTCATTTGCTGGGCTCCTTTATAGGCAATGGGGAGACACATGTCCTTGCAAAGGGTACAACTTGTCTCAGACTGATGTCTAAAGCAGCTGGGATGCACTGCAGAGGCTGGTTTCTACCCCCTTTAATAAAGAAAAGGAGCTGAAGAACTCTTGCTTAGCTTCAACTCTCAGCTTTTAAATAAAAACAAACAACCAAACAACCCCACCAAACCTCCAAAGACAAAACCCAATAAATTTACTTTACCTTAAAGAACATCATGCATTATATAAAATAAAGCTTCTGCAAAAGCGTGGTGAGAAAGGTGTTTGCTCACATGAGCGAGCATGTATATATACAGCACATAAAATCTGACACCTAAAAAATATATATACCAACTTCTGGCAATACTGAAAACCCTTCAGCATGTTTCTTCTTTGAAAGTGTGCAATGCTTATATGAAGGCAACTGTGATACTGCTTTTAAGCTATTTTAGTAAGGGCCCTTGACAAGCTTCACATAAAATATTCAGCATTGATGCTTTCAAGTCCACACAATTTAACTTAAAAAGCTCTTCGTGTTCAGCCCACATTATAAGTAGGGTTATTATAAAGGTGGTGTGTGGATTAGATGCTTTCCTTTATCCTTTCCATCTGCCTTTTAAAAGCATGGTAATATTGGACTGCATCACAAACACAAACAAAAACTGAAAACCATTTCTTTTTAGAATCAAGATTATTTCGAGAAACTTTCAACAGTTTTTAAAGAATTACATTTACTGTTTCAAATAATTATGTTTATATCTCCAGCAAGTAACAGTACAGCTTAGAAGCTGATAGAATTATAAGGGTCCTCTATTTATTTAGTCCTCTAGTATGAAACTATTTTGACTATGCTTTTCATTGGGAAGGCTTACGTCTCTTGAAGTATCTTCCAAAATGAAATCCAGAACTGAGGAGCCAAGGCTACTGATATCAGGTGGAGCTGGCTTTCATCCCATACCTTTTATTTTTATCTGCATAATGACATGATACCTGCTTAACGTAAGGAATTCCTTAAAATAATACACTGAAACACTGGAAAACTTCTATGCTGTGGAAAACACAGCACCCACATAACTTTCCAGACTATAGATGCAACGAAGGACTCTTTGCAGACAAACATAAAGCAAAACCCATTTTCAAATTCTTACAGGCCTGGAGACTTCAGTGTATTTTTCTAAGCTATTGAGATGCCAAAGTTGGCATCAAGATGGAGATGCAGTTGAGCTTGTATGCTGTGTTTCATAATGTAAATCTGCAGTCCTTAATCAGGCAGAATTCCAAGTGCAGTATTTAAACTTTTCTAATCTATTATCTGAGAACTCCAGGATCAAGCATGTAATTTAAAGCCTACTGAGATCAATGGAAAAAGTCCTACTGGCTTCAATACACTTTGGATCACACTCAGAGGACCACAGTCAGAAAACTTCAGTTAGGGCCTAAAAATGCAGCCAGTGAGTTTTCCAAAGAACCTGATGCAGGCTTTTCTGCAGATGCTTGAAGACACTGTTATGAAAGACTGCTGTCCACACGGATTTTGAAAGCAAACAGATTCTCAGCTGAACTATGCCAATTTTGCTAGCTTAGCATCAAGACTATCTTAGTTTTTCTCCCAACTTTTCTATATTCCTATCCCGAACTGTACTTATCAGAGATGTTCTTTGTTCTTTCCTTCTTTGGAAATCTGGTGTCTTCTTTTTTTGCTCTGCTTTCCGCCCCTCTTTCTGCCCCCTCTCTGTCTGGTACCCTTGGGAATTTTGTCCTTGACAATAGAACTCCATGATAAAACAGAGACTAATAACACTTTTAACTTCTACTTGTATTATGCAAAGATATTTTAACTTCTGTTGAACTCAAGCTATAGGAAATGGTGATTTCAAACAGGATTTGATACATTGTATGGTCACCGAGATATTTTCTATAAATATTTTAGATGGTAATTCTATCCTTCCCAAAGAGAAAATTACATAATTATCAGGGCCTTTTGCTCAATCTATTCATGGAAACAGATACTTTTTTAGCATATTTCAAGATATTAAATTATGAAAAACAGTTCACAGAGGGTAACTATCACAGATAATTATTTGATAGTTCATTAAAATGACCACAGTATACGCTGACTTATAATAAGTGTCATGTTTTATAACACGGTACCAAAATCAGATAGCACTTCATAGCCAAAAAGCCTCCTTCAGCACCAACACATTGAAAATCACTGCAACCTGTTACTCCAGTGCTGTTAAAATCCAGACACACTTCTCTTCACCGTATCAATATCGCACAGCAACTGCATCTCCCACTGAAACAAGACGCTTGCCCATTGATTTAACTATAATAAGATTTAATTCCAGGTGACTATTGGCAAGACATTTCCTGCACAGATATTGCAAAACATATTTCATTAATAATGTTATTAAAACATTGGAAATCCTTGAAGAGGGAATCAGAAGTACCAGACCAAATGCTCACTGAAGTTAATGGACAGATGAAGTGAGCTCTGGATCACACCTTACTTACAAAACAACATCTTTTTTAGAGCTAGCAAATAGAGAAGACTCTGGGGAGACCTTAGTGTGGCCTTCCAATACTTAAAAGGGTCCTATAAGAAAGATGGGGAGAGACTTTTTAGCAGAGCCTGTTGCGATAGGATGAGGGGTGATGGTTTTAAACTAAAAGAGGGGAAATTCAGGCTGGAGGTGAGGGAAGAATTCTTTACAGTGAGCGTGGTAAAACACTGGCACAGGTTGCCCTGAGAGGTTGGTGGCTGCACCATCCCTGGAGACATTCAAGGCCAGGTTCTGAGTAATCTGATCTAGTTGAAGATGTCCCTGCTCATTGCAGGGGGTTGGACTGGATGAGCTTTGAAGGTCTCTTCCAACTCAAACCATTCTATGATTCATTCCCTCGAGTCATCCTACCATGACTACCATGGGAGATGCTGGGTTCCCAGGCTCTGGACCTCAACCCTCAATGAGACTCTGTATAATGAACAGTCACAGGAACTGATTAAAAGCAATAAAATAGTACATGCCTGGAAAACAAGAATGAGAATACCACATCCTGCTGACAATAACCACTTTAATTTTCGTGCTTAAGACCCTTGTACCCTGGGTGACGACAGCCACCACAGGTTACCACTGCCTTCCTAAGCCAACAGGGGAGCAAACAAACTGGAGATAAAGGTCTGGCAGGAAACCCCTCAGAGTGAACAGTAACAGCACACCACAGAGGAGGCACTGGTTGCTGCAGCCTAACCGTCAGAGGTGATACAGAAGCCAACACACCAGGTAAGAAAACGTCTGCAAGTCACCTCACCAGGGCCACCCTGCACCTCTGCCTCCCCTTGCAGGAGCAACTTTTCCACGGCCACATTGCATTAGAGAACTCACTGGTTGCCCATCCACAGCTAATGCAGGGAACCAAAAGCTCAGCAAGCATCTGTCACTCCTGGCTGTCCCACAGGAGGCATTCATCCAGACACACTGCATAAAGATCCCTGGTCCTGAAAATTCACTGCATTCAGTTAAGAGTTACTGTCAATCCATAACTTGGATTTTAAAATTCAAAAAAACCACAGGCCTTTCACAAGTTATTTCTGAATCTGTAGTGACTTTTATAAATAGGTTTGGCAAACAGATTAACTTCTCAGTATTTATACCTGACCTCCTGATTTTAAAAGGGAAACTACAAAAACTGTGGTGAATGGGACAGGCAGATTATCCGATCACATTGTACCAGCTAGCGAAAGGTGGGCAGTTTGCAAATTCTTACAGCATAAATTCAGCCCATCACAGAGATATCCAGACAGAAAATATATACATGCACAGTCACAGAGCTGATTTAGTCATACGACACATGCTGAATGACACAAAGCCAACTACTCATTTCCTCTCCGTAAACACAATGGATGCCAAAATATAGCATTGATTTAGCTGGCCACTGTCAGCCATTAATTGTTCAAATCATAGATATTAGTGCTTTTGTTAACTTGACTCTATCTTCCAGTATGGTCAAACACCAAGAAAACATCTGGTGTCTGCTCTGACTAAAAAGAAAGGGATTCAAATACCTCTCAACACTCTCACTGGTAGATCTTATTTGTACAAGCACACGTACCTAAGAAAGCCACACCTCTTCTGGAAACCTCCATGTACATGTGTCACCCATCAAAAGCTTAGAGAGTTCTGGAAACTGTAAACCAGAGGTCTGAGATTTATTTCAGAAGTGGCATTAATTGTGCCTTGGCGCAATGTGGAAAGAAAAAAAATAAATTACATTTACAAACCCACAGGAGGATTCAATGCACCAGTCAGCAGCTCGCTGCTAGCGTTTCCAGCAATTATAGTTGCAGGGAAATGATGGATCTTTTTATTACAGGTTTTGGAGCTGGTTTACTTCCAGTGAGATTTATGAGATTAAACAGAAAAGACCTATATTATGCACTGTCACCATTTGGACAAACTTAAGAAAACCCTCCTTTATAAGGAATTTATAATACTACATCTTCTCAGCCCAATATAAACCTCAACTAATAAGGAGTCCAAACTCTGTTAATTCCAGATTCTGGTCATTTATAAAACCAGAAAAAGCTAAAATCCAGTTTTTCTATGGTGTTCTTTGGGGGTAAGTAGTCAGCTGGTCTTTCCTCTGAAGTACCAAACCCCCCTTGACATTAATGGGAATTGTTTGAATGCTTTTGAAAATCTTACTAATCATCCCGTTGCAGATGAAATTTCTTTTTAGTCAATGAAATACCTTCTAAAATTTGTAAGTGGCTTTTGAAAAATCAGAGAAGCAAAACAGAACTGAAACATTATCAACACCAGTATCAACACCAGTATCAGCATCACCCTAAGGCCCAGGTACATGTTTCCTTTAAATAAAACAGTAAATTGCAGATTTTATGCTAGTGTGGTTTCAATTGAAAGTCATTAAGAAACACTTTTCCCACATTCTTTTGTTGTGGTTGTTGGGGAAGTGCTATAAATTATGCCTTCCCCTCACCCCAAAGGAACTCATTTGCTAAACAGAATGCACCTACTAGGAAAGTATGTCAGTAAACTCTCTACACCAGAAACAGATTTCTATTTCCCTACTATTAGCTCTACAAACACTAACTCAGAAAGCATATAAAATGTATATCAAAATATATTATATTATATTATATATACACTAAATAGAAAGTATAATTTGGCATACCAAACCCCAAAGAGAAGTGCTTTTAGATCAAATTTTAATTTAAGGACAATGAGATCTGAAAAATACACACTTTTCCATCTCAGTAAGAATGACGCTAAATTAATGTGTGGTCTCCCCCCAGTCATTTCAATTGCACAAGTCAGAAAATGAGGTGGACTTATTTCTAGGGTGAAAACCACAGTGAAGGCTTTAGAGCTCTTGCTTCAACAGTAGAACAATGTTTCAAACTGTAATGCAAAAAAAACCCCATCCCAAAACAAATAAAAGCAGACCTCCAGGGCAGAGTCAATTTATTTTTACTCTAACCTGACAGATCAAAAATGTCATCTTTCTCAGCAATTAGGACAACTTTGGTCTCAGGGACAAATGCAGAAAACAGATGAGTTATAATCATACAGTTCTGTCAAAAAACAATTATATGAATATGTATTGCAGCATAGAGTCCATTTTCGATGCCCATTTTGCTGAGAAGGAAATCTGGAGTTTCCTAAACCGTACAGAATTCATAAATATAACTCATTACTGTTTTCTTGGAGATGATAAATTCAGCAAATAGACAATAACTCTTATGCAATAAAACAACTGGACTTGAAGGAGTTTTGAGGAAAAATGATTACTATTTTAGAATTTGCTACCAAATCTAAAATCTTATCTTTATGTTTCAGAAACAAATAGTGTTTAGACACCCACAGGATTAAGCCTAGTGGTTGCACAAAACCACTTGAGGTTGCTTCTGATTTCCCCTGCCCCCAGTATATATTTAGTCTTATTTCTACTTGAAATTTCACTGACTTTCAGCTTGGGAAATACAAGTGGTGGTCTTTAATCCAAGTATACAGTGCAAGCAAGAACCTCTGCACTCAGCCTTCTCAATCATTTTACATTCTGACCTGGAGGTATCACTCTCTCCAGGGATGAGATGCAATTCCATCTCCATGCAAGCAAAGTGCTACTTCTCTCCTGAACAAGAGTGCTAATAAATATGACTCTCTCTGCCGTGCTGCCTTATGATTTGACTTCCACAGGGGTGATGGAACTGGGTCCAAAATTCTGTTCAAAGGAAAGGCAATTCATGCTGAGCAAACACCACCAGTTCCCATTTTTAAGTTACTAAGGGCATAGAGTGCCATCAGAATCCTATGAAATTGTTACTGATGTTAGTAGGATATTGGTGAACGAACAGAGCGGAACATGTAACTCAAAGAAATTTCCTAGTATTCATGCAGCAGGAGATACTATTTTAAAGAAGTAATTTGGCAGACACTGTATGTTAGCTACAAAATAATTCATGGATCTGAACTAGGACAAAAATCTGTCTCTGTTAGAAAGTACATTCTCTCCTACATTCTCTCCAAGCTCCATCAAACTTTTTAAAGATATTAGTAATAAAATGCTTCCCATCACAATCCAGGCATCTAACACTAATTTTCTACTAAATAAAACCCTTCATAATAGCCCTGCTATCTTAAAAGGCCTTTTGCCACTCAGTTTCATGTATATGAAACTCAGCCCTTGTCAGAGCTTTCAGCCTCTAGCTCCCCTTAAGGTTTAAGAAGCTTTCTGCAGGGAAGATGATAAAACACAGACAGCAATTTAGCTCTCCTTCAAAAGTTAAGTCCTTGTTTTTCATAGAAACAGAGGAGATTATTAACTAGCTTCTACCAACACCAAAATACAGGCTCTTACTCAGCATCCAGGTTACAAAATCTCAGTACTACGTTAAAACGGTTCACTGAAAATCATGTCAGCTTTCACGTCACAATCACACAATTGGCCTCATATTGCCATACTCCTAGTAACTCCATGACCACAAATTTTGATACCAGTCATCTTAAACTCAGTTTGATTTCTAGATTTAGATAGGTGACAGATCTCAATCAGTCTCAGGATCTACAGAAAAAAATATGAATTTACTTTGTATCATTTTCTGGGAAATACCAGAATCAAGTTCTGCTCTTCTATACGCTCTCAATCTTTCACAGGAACTTTATTAGAGACACAAAAATGTAAATTCTAGTGGACAGAATTTTTCACATTTATCTTTCTACTTTTTATCTTTCTAGTGCAACTGTCTTCATTACAGCTGACATACATGTCTGACATGAAACCCAGCTGAACTGGATTCAATCAATAGAACGCTGCAAATCCTTGGTTACTTGATTGGAGAGGGCTGTAGCATGCTCGCTGTAGATACTAAATGCAGGTTCTTTTATTTGTAAAAGATTGTGCCAAATACATTCCCAGCTAAAAAGATTACACCAGATAGCTTTCTCCCTCTTTTCCCTCCCTCTCTCTCCAGTACTGAACAACTTACAACAAGGAAACTGCAGGTCAAACAGCACACATTCCACAATTTTTCAAGATGCAAACATTAGTTAGAGGGCGAAAAAGCTTGAAAGATAAAGCTATGGTCTGTGTGTGTGTAGAAATAAAATCTCACGTCTGCACTAGCAGAAACACTGCACAAATGTAGCTTCAGCTGGAGATACCCCTCAGAAACGCACAGTTCATTCTGACTCATTTTCTTTCCCCTTTTATGTTCTTTCACAAATCTCACTCATTATTTGGTGTTCTCATACGCTTTAGTTACTTATGCGATAGAGGCTGCTGAACTCAGCACCTTCTTCTAGAAAATAAGTAAAAAGTCTTATGGATAAAACCCAGCACTGAATATTTTTCTGTACCATAACTGTAACTTATCCATGGCATTTATTTGACAGACATCACGTTAAGACAATATTATGAGAAGCACTGCTGCATATATGATCAGGAGGTTTTATCAATAATGTAGTAAATAGGCAGAGGGTTTGTGGGCAACCACAGTGTTATAGGTTATCTAAGAACATTTTTGTTTTACTTACATTTCGATCATAAAAATTAATGACTTAAGAGTCCTCAATGGGAATATGTGGGGCATTCATATTTATCAGAGTTGTTACTGACTTCTGCAGTTAGCAATTATTCTGGATTAAACCATTTATTTCCAAAGATGGATACCCCAAAATCAATAAATAAATCCAAAAATGAATTAGAGTCAAGACTGAAATCTACCTGAGGGATACTTTTGGAAAACTCAATTTAAAAATGCATTTACTTTTGCTTCTATGTCAGTAACAAAGGCAGCGGAAGAAAAACAGAATCATTTTGATTTCAGTATTATCTACAACTTAATTCCAAAGCCAAAGAAGCTGAAACCCCTCAATATGCAGCTTTTCTATGTGCATAGTAGTAACGTATCACCATGTGTGACTCAGAGGTTGTTACCAGTTGTACAAACCTACTTAGTAATCAGTTAATATGCAACAGAAAGCAAGACCCTGAAAGCAGTGAAAACCAGCTGCTTTCCCATCCATACACTGCACACTATCAACATTTTGGTTCACGTGGCAGACGTGCAGTTTTAGTAATTTCTATGCCAAATACAAAAAGCAAATACTTCATACTTCTTTGAAATTTAGAGAAAAGAATATCACCACGAAAAGCTCCAGGAAGGAGGAAACAAGCTACACCACATAACATTTTACAATACAAAATGAGATGTGGGCCATGTAATTTCACTTGCGTGGCTCAGTTGTAAGCGATGCAAATGTAATCCCACTGATTACACTTCCAAACAAAAGGGGGGATTTCATTACTTCAACGAGTGCATTAGACATGTAGAAATTATGAAACATCCTAGCTGCAGCAGAACAAATAGAAACCATCATTTCACATTAAGATGGGAACAACCAAGGTGGGTGAAATTAATTCTACTGCGGTGGTTGCTGGGAAGGCATTCACAGAGATTAATTCCACCAAACTTACCGTAATAGGCCTAAAGGAAATCAAAATCCCAATAAGGTAAAAATAAAAACCCACCGAACAAAACACCAACCCCATGCTTTTTTTTAATGCAAACGAATCTTTTTCTTTTTCATATTTTTTTACTTATCTGCTGGTTTCCTGAAGCTTGAGAATACAAGGAGGTTTCTCTGAAATAAGACAGGCTGTGTGAACTAGAAGTACCATAGCTTTTCCTGTATGACTCTCCAGGGAGCCTATTTATTAGGCATAGTCCTGTTTTCTGATTTAGCTTAAGGCACTTTTCCTAGACAATATGAGTGTCTACACCAAGAGGAATTTGAGAGTACCAGCTGCAAACAGCCTTTTCTGTAAGAACTATCTAGAATCAGTTTCCCTGTATGGATAACACACTTCAGTCTTGGTTTTCATCTTCATACCTGGTGCTCAAAAGGAAAAGAAACTTAAATGGGTTTAATATGTATTCAAATAATAAAAACTTAAGGAACGCTTCAGCTACTTATAAATGCACAGGAAAACAGGCAAACTGGCAAAACCAGAATACATAAACATATGGAATTATCAGGGTGCACTCACCATCAGCTATACTAACTTGGGTGGCTTCTTTCATTTTTAAACAATCAAAACCATTTTTGCTTTGCCTATGTGTAAAATTGCACCCACCTACCCATCCACAGTGATTTTCCTCAGCATGCAAATGAAATGCCGGTTCTTCCCCTGTCATTATGGAGCAGGAAAAGATACCTTCCAGAGATAGACAATAAGAGAATTCCACAACAGCTCTGCAAGGCTACGGGGAATTGCAAATTTTTAAAACATGTATGTTTCTATGAGTTTTCAAGGAAAAAAACCCAATCATTTCTAAACATTCTGTAAAAGGTATTAACTAAAACTTCCCAGCATCTTTGACAGGCTTATAACTATTAGGGTATTTTCTGAGCAAGGAAAAAAGCTAATTCAGTAAGTTGCATAACTGTTTTGCTCGTTATTGTTTGTTGCACTATTTTGTTCACATCAATACTTTAACGGGCATCTGTATTAAACAAAATTAGCAGTTAAGATTGTTAGTTCTTTGACTGAAGTGACTAATTTCCTGCAACCTTTCTCCTCCTTCCTCCCCCAAAGCTTTTTGGCAATCAAGAACAAACAAACAGTTTCATAATGAATACTGCCCTTAAGGGCAAAACTGGCAAGAGACTCCAGCCTGTTCCAGAAACCCCTTCTGGAATTGATTATTTCATCTAGTTTTACTCTACTGGTTTACTTTGGCCTATAAAATCTTGAGCTCCTTCATCTTCTGCAGACTGTGAGGACTTGAGACAAACCATACCCCTGAAGGGCAAAACCGTCTCCTTCTGGAATTAAGAGGCTCTGGTCAATCTGCTTCTGGAAAACTGTCTTCTCCCAGCTTCTCCTAAAGACCGGCTTTGTCTGCAGCACTGCTGTAGAAGCCAAACCGTAACATACACAGAGGCTTTCCAGCAGCAGCTACTTGTGCATTAGGAAACCACCTCCACCACTTGCTTTTTTCCACTGGTATTACCTATAGCAACAAGGATCACATCTATTTCTCTCCTTGTCAAGTAACATGTTAGATTTTTTATTTTAAATAATCATCATCTTTAACTGATGAAGAGAGTATCACGCAGTTCCAAAGAGCTATGCTTGTCTCACCCACACAAATGACATTTTCTTCTCTGAAACATCATAATCTCCCCAAAGACCATTTCTCACTGAAGAAATACCTTGCTGTTGCTATGATCCGATACCTGTACACCCTTTACAGCACGTCACCAGGATAGCAGCAAGTACAACTTCGTTCAACAAGCACAGATGTTCATTTTCTGTAGAACAGCTAATTAATGTGGCTGACATTCACGACCACGTTGATTGATGAAATTCACTGTGTCACCTTCCTTATACACTGTTCTCCCTCCCACACACGAAACACAGAATCATAGAATGGTTTGGGTTGGAAGGGACCTTTAAAGATCATCTGATTCCAAAACTCCCCACCACGAGAGCAGGGACACCTCCATGATCCAGTAAGTCACTCTGCCCTTGACCTTTGCTAAACAACCATGCCCAGAGAACAGTCTAAATTACAGACTTGCCACTGAACTATTTCTCAGGCTGAGGTGACCTGCCAAGTGTCCATACCATCCGCCCCAAGACATCAATAAGCAGGGCTATGCCTAGCTGCGCTCAACTCGGACAAGCCAACTATCCGAAGGGAATCTAACCTCTCGGGAATTTAACAAGGTCTCTGACTCGTAGCATGTGCCACTCACTTTTCAGTTCCCAGCCTGATGGCAAAAATGCAATTCCAGTCCAAGAGTGATGTGAACATGCTTGTATGTGGAAGGACAACTGCAGTATGGCACAAAGGGAATTCAGCCCCGGGACATTAAGCATTGCCAGCCACCGGTTTACCTAGGTGTTAGAGCTGCACACTGAGAATACAGCGTGCAACCACTTTATGAGATGAGAGGCTCACCAGGACCCAGCAGTGTGCACCTGCAGCACAGAAACCAACTGTGTCCTGAGCTGCATCAAAAGGAGCGCCTCTGCAATGGAGACAGGCTGAAAGAGCTGGGCTTGTTCAGCCTGGAGAAGAGAAGGCTACAAGGACAGCTTAGAGCTGCTTGCCAGTGCCTAAAGGAGCAGACAGGAAATCTGGCTTTTGGGAAGGGCCTGTTGGGACAGGAAAAGGCGAAATGGCTTTAACCTGACAGAGGGGAGATTGAGATGAGATTTTGGGCAGAAGTTCTTCCCTGTGAGGGTGCTGAGGCGCTGGCACAGGGTGCCCAGAGAAGCTGTGGCTGCCCCATCCCTG
>JBCJKH010071360.1:0-11737 GCA_039877255.1 Loriculus beryllinus
ACATAAATATGATTTGGGGGGGGGGGGGGAGAGAGAGAGAAAGAGAATTCTAACAAAACTTGAAAATCCCTCCATGATTTTTTCATATTTTAATCTTTGTCCTCCTTTTTGTTGTGAATGCCCTCCTTAACACATTGATCCCAAACTGAAATGTCATCAGTTAACTGCTTATGCCTCTTTATAATGTAAAAACTCCTACTTAGTCTCTTTCCCCTTGAAATACTGGGAAATGGCAGTGGAGTTGCAAGAATCCACCACTAAGTACCACAGAGTTTGTTAGTGCATGGACATAATTTAGTGAGTTTGATTTCTCTATCATACTAACACAAAAAAAATTCATTTAAATTTCAGTTTACTGGGCAAGAAGCACAGGGGAAAGGAGTTTCACTCCTTAGATCAAAGAGATAAAGCCCACATAGATGCTAATCCCAGATTTTCCAGAGGCTGAATAATAGGTCCTTAGCGAGTGCATTAATTAACTGTTACTGGCAAGGCTGCAAATGACTACTTCTAAGACTGTATTTTCAAGCTGTCATTTCTCTACAGCATAATGCTCATAGAGACACTTTCTCATGCTAACTTTGTCTCGGTACTGATAGTGGAGAACTGCAAATGGGGCATCTGATTACCATCAGAAAGCTTGCTGCTTTGTAGATCTATGTCTGCATGTTTAAACAACTCAAGCTTTAAAAGCCATTGTTAGCCTCCTACCCCTTTGACAGAACTGCCACACATCTGAGCTCTCCCAAGGAGTTTTTCCTACACAGGTTTTCTTTGGATGACCTTGAAGATAGTGTTTGGGATTTCCAGATGGATTTCAGCTCTGTGCCCTCAGGTAGCTTCCGTGAATCCAGGAAATCCTGCATGTGTTCACCATGTGTGCTTCAGTTCGAGGGCACATACACCATACAGGTGATGCTTTTGAGAGCTGTCACACTAACTATGTCATTCCAGGATAGTAGCTGGTCCAGGTTATAGGACACCCATCAATATCTGGAAGGACTGAATGAAATTCTGATGCACTGCACATGTATAGTGAGACCGACAGTCTGAAACCCTGCAGCTGACTGCACTACTGGTAAGCTGCTGGGATACTTGCCTGCAAAACTGAGAAGACATTAAGCAATCTTCTGGCATTTAAATGCTACTATAGAAGGGATAAAATGAATGGTTCTCCATGTCTGTGGTGCAGAGGATGAAAAGAAATGGCCCCAAATGGCAGCAGAATGTTTCCAGTCAGACACTGACTGCTTTCTTATGTGTAAGAACTGCTAAGCACTGAAGTGAGTGGTTTAGGGAGACTGGAATTTCATCACTGGAAATACTTAATGACAAGTTAAACAAGCATCTGTCAGGAGATGGATTCTGCTTTAGAGAGGACACTAGGCTACATGATCTCCCCAGGTTCCTTCTAGGTTTATTTTCTTATGATTGTATACACAATAAGTCTGACATATCCTCAAAATTTCCAAGTACAGTGCACAAACAGACCATCTGTGCAAAGCAATCTCAATATGCCTGATGCTTCCTGGAAGCATTTTATTTACTGAAACAGAAACATAACAGCTCTACCCATTTATACAAATGTCTGTCCAGAGCCACTGGAAAAAAGTCTGGTAAAAACATCAATCCAAAAATGTTTTCTTTATTTACTTAGCATCTCCTGTTGAATTTGGGTAATGCCTGATTTTTCCAAGAATAGTAGTGTATGTTGAAAATATCCTGCAAATGCTAAGATGTTGTCATGCCTTCCCTTGAAAATTACCATAGCATGCCATCACATGAGCTCTTAAGGGAACAGATTTGCCTTAGTCAGACATGTAAAGCAGCATTTGTATGAGTGTTTTCAGGATCAGGTTCATAACAACAATTCTTGGTATTGTACTGAAACAGTTACTCTTGTTTAAGAAATATCAAACTACTTTCTTTAAACATTTCCTCGTAGAAGGAGAAAATGTATTTAAAGCTGAATTATAGTACTAGTAGGTGATATTTGTCAAGCTGTCTGTGGGCAAAGAAGATGACATTAAGGACATTTGAGAGCCAGTGAATCAAATCTTAAATCACCCAAGATAACTTTTGAAACTTTCCTAAAGTTATAAGCATGCCTCCAGTTTATATTATTTCTGCAGAGTTTCATTACTCTTACAAACATGAGTATTATAATAATTTTTATATTTATATAGTATACACAATTAAAATTATCAATATATACAGAATAATACTTATTGAAGCCTATATGGTAAAAATGCACCAGAGAGTTAACATAGGAACCTGTTTATTCAAAGACTGGAATTGTGTGAAGAAGCTCAATCTTCTTAACATTAACAACAAAAAATATGTGAAGATATCTCTCACTATCTTTTTCCATTGTTTATTGCTATTCCTGCTTTCTTTTGTGACAGTTGGTGGTACTGATTAGATCACATAACAGGTAAGTTCAGAGACACACAAAAAATTTACCCTGTCTAGTGCTCATGTTGCAATGAGTTTTGTAGTCTTCAAACTTCTCTCATTTCTAAATGAGATCTGTGGTAATGTAAGTCAGGAGTTATGGGGAATTTAGTACAGATTTTGAGCCTAAAAGAATGATGTTGAATAAAGGTGAAGGATACACACAGAAACAATGAGCAGATGAAAGTTTGACCAAACCAGCTAATATTACTTTTGTGTTTTGTACTTAGAGCTGATCTTGTTAAAGTTTCACACTGTAAATTGGACTCTTTTGAATCAACAGGCACAGAAAGCAAGCTAGCAAAAACCTAAAATAATATCTGAATTAAGTAAAAACCTGAAGGATATCAGATCCATCCTTCAGCTTCTGGGGGATGAAAAAGAGTTCTATTCACAGGAATATTCTGAGAATCATTTTTTCTAAACTAAATGCTTAGTATAAACATTCGATATGTTGGTACATTAAAAAAAATATTTAAAAATTTAAAACATTTTTATTTATAATTCAACCAAGTTGTGCTTCTTTTAAATAATTAACTTTTTGAATATGCCTGCTCCCTCTACACAAGAAAAGAAGGCAAAGAAAGGTCAAAAGACTGAGATCTGAATGGGAAAGTCTGGGTATGGAAGCTGAGATGGAAGGGTAGAAGAATAAAACTGGCAAGGGTTAATAGCATCTTTGTCATCACATCTAACTGCAGCTTCCAGGACACTTAGACCTGAAAAACAAGACAGCCTAAAACGAGCAGCAGAGGAAACAACCAAAAAATGGGCGACAGATTGAACCAAACAAGACGTTATAGCCAGTAAGAGATGATGGCAAGATATTAGATACCAAAACAAGGAGACAAAGGCCAGTGAGTATGATCATCATGCTCATTAGCACACCATCAACAGAAATTTCTTGTGACTCACTGACATGACAGAAGATCACAGCCACTGACAGCTCCTAATGGGTGCCAACACCAGCACATTGTTCCCAATTGAAAAAGAACTCAGGAAATGTGATGAGGACTTGAATTCAAGTCAACATGGTTTTTTTCTTCTGCACCCTGAAAGAGCCTTTCATCTGACATCCAGAGCACTCCTGGGAAAGTGGCTTTGGTCCCTGCAGTAGATGAAAGGTGGGACTTTGTCTTTTGCTTCCCTGGGAGTGTTAGAAGGGGGATCAGAAGCGTCTTCAGCGACATAGGCTTTTGGGAAATGGAGGTGAAAAGGAAAAATTTACACCCTGGTCAAACCTGTGGTGGGGATGGGGAGAAAGGGAAAGGAAATCTTTTTTCACAGCATTATTTTGGGTGATGGTTGGAGGGTTGCCTTAGTGCTCTGAAATAAGATGCCTAAGTGAATATGAAGAATAGTTCCTGTACCCAGTATTTCCTATTCACTCAGTGGCTTCCTGCTCAGCTTGCTCGGTAGCTATGTCCCATCCCAGAGCACTGACTTGCCTTCAGTCTGTGTTGAAATTTAAGCTCCCTAAAACGGGTGTTGAGTTTAACAGGCATCACTTGCAACTGTTTCATTAAGAAAATACCTTTTATTTTTACAAGAATTTTTAAAATCCTGTTTCTCTTCTAAAATTTAGAAACATTACCTGAAGTTGTTGATTTTAAATCTGTCTTTGCTTTAATTGGTGATGCGACGTGTCAATTATTTAATGCTGGGAAAAGGTGAACACTTAGGCTTCAATCAGTTTTCTATACCTTCCAACGTGGAGTAAGGACGGTGAGAAAATATGCTGACTGTCTTTTTAAACCAAAAAAAAATAAGTGATGCAAAGGGTGATGATCAGAATAGAAGCAGTGTTTAGATGGGATAAGTTTGCAGTTCCGGGGACAAATTCTTAGATTATATGAATCAGGGTAGTTTCAGTAAACAAGACTTTTATACCACATCAAGGATTGCATTTCTTCAGGCATTTCCTCAGTAATGGCTCTTAGACTTCTTAGAAAGAGCATCTGTACACGTCTTCGGTGCTAGCATAGCTCCTTATTATAATCTTTTTAAAATAACTCAATTTGGAAAAAAGTCAGGAGAGAAATTCGTGTCTGTTGAATGCTGCTGAGCTCTGTACTCTTTGTTAAGTCCAGTTGCAGAGCTGCCTCTGATACTTCCAATGTAATACGAAGACTGAGGCTCTTTGCTTGATAGTGTGTGTTGATGAATTACTGCTTATCACTGCTCTGTGTTTTATATATTTTTTTATTGATAACTTGGAATTCTTAGACTGTGAAAGAAAGTTTTTTGTGTGTGTGTTTTGTTTTGTTCTGTTTTTCCTTGGGGAGGGAGATTACTCTTGGTTTTGTAGCAGCAAGCCAAAAGAGAAAGTTAGGTAGTTGCATTCTATAAACTTGTAAATGGCCAGGTAAGAATTCTGTGTCACTCCTATGTATATTTGATCTGTTCAGGAACTGCCTATTTTAGGACATTAGTTACCATAAATTAGCAATCAAGCTAGGTAAATATGGAGGGGGAAAAAAGAAAGATTAAGGATATAGTGAATAATCAGTATGTCTGTCAGTCAAAACAGCTGTTAGAAATGTCTGTTAGATGATTTTATCAGTCTTGCTTTCATCCTGTGACTAACATGATAGCTGAAATTTTCAATTTTCTTTTTAAATTTATGTCATAGGATGAGTTACTTTAGATGAGGTAAGAGGGCATGTAAGAAGTGTATTGAATAAAGAAAAAAAAATAGGGACATAAATTATATAGCAAGGCCCTCCCACAACAAAAGAGTATTCAAAGAATCTGGAAGACAATATACCAACTAGAGTATAAGAAGCCAAGAAAACTTCTGTTACAGGTAATGCAGTCAAAGAAGATAATTGCATGCTGTACTAAGCTGTGATATCTCAAGGCTTGAGCATGGATGCCCCTTCTAATTCCTAATCACTGGAATAACTAATGCTGATTTTTTTCAATCCTTTTTCCTGCACAATTCTTCCCTTCTTCACGACTTCTCAGAGTTTTAAATGTCCAAATGAATTACACAAGGGAGTTTTTCCTTTGCCATTTTCCTTTTGACAGACTTCATTCTTCTGTCTGAGGCATAATTTTCCTTGCAATATTATACTACTATTCAAGCACTCAAAGCAAAAATCAACAGAAAATGGAAAAGGAAAAATTAATCTGGATTGAATTTATAGGTTATACGTATTAAAAGTGAAGTTACAGACTTTGTTCATTTGTCCTTTCCAGAAATATTCAGGATATATTACTTGAAATTATTGCAGAAACATTGAAAGGCATTCAAATTACCAGTCCAGTAATCTTAGAAAGCCAAAATCCTACCAAAAATAACAACAGAGACTACATAACATGGAGATTAAGTTCTTTCCTCTAGGAATGAGTTTAATTTTAAAACTAGCTCACCCTTAGTTCCTGCTGTGTCTCTTTAGTAGAAATGTTAAAGCCTGGGTCTCTGTCTGGCCTTTGCTATAATTAGTGCTAAAGTTCTGTTCAAAGCACCTCTTGAACAAGCTGACATCCTTCATTGAAGCTTCAGTCTTCAGCAAAGTTAACTTTCCCCTCAAAGTATGAAACATCAAATGAGTCTTCACATTTTCAGAAACAAACCTTAGTTTGATGCTCCCTGTGTCTTTCTCCACACGACCTAAGCACTCTTGTGGTTCAGTTGAAAACTAATTCCTTCCTCTGTGAACTTCTGCCAAGGGCTGGGGAAACCTCATGGTTTTGATTTCTTATGCTGCAGAAGTACAAGCCATAAAATTTCAAAGACCCTCTAGCTAATTTTATTAAGGAAAATGACATCATTCAGCAGTCCTGAAATCTAGTTCAGTACACATTAGGGAAAAAAAAAAAGTTAAAGGCGTCCAATAAAATCTCTCTCAAAGTACTTTAGTTATTTAACTTTCAAATCTCAAATACCATAAAAAGTAAAGCTTTTCTGATTGCAAGCTGTATGTGTAGAAAATGTTAGTTAGCTTGTTTGTTTTTTTTTTTGTTTCTTTTTTTTTTTTTACCTTTATTAGACTTGTAGGAAATTTCAGTAGCAGTGATTAAAAAATGCAATTAATTTGCTGACATAACATACCTGCATATATTTGCACACACATTTTGGCATGTAACTACATTATCTCTGAAAACTCTCAGCTGAAACATTTGTTAGACAATACTTTAGCCAGTAAGATTTCCTTTGAGTTGCATGAAGCCCTTGACTTGGCAGATAAACTCAGTGCTATACTGCAATTCATTGAAGATCACAAGTAATTTGCTCGAGTCTTTGACCAAGTTACATTGTCTGACAGTATATTCAATTTATCTTGCACTGAAATTCAGACTTCATTACTTGTTGTTTACAGCGTTTAATTTGTATGTCCCTTTTATTGTTCAGCATATTCTCCTCCAAATTCTGACTTTTGTTCAGACTTGATTTGTTTTATTTTATGTCTCAAATTGAGTTTTGGTACTGTCCAAGCACCTTGCTCCTTACCAGTGATGGTAATTTATTGCCTCGCCCTTTTTCGATTATGACAGGTTTTAAACACACTCTGTACTTCTGTAAAGTTGTAACTCAGGATTGATAGGTTTGCTTCAACACAAGTAGCCCATAGCATTGGTGGTAGAAATCAGAGCAGTGTTCTTAGGAAAACCTATAGGAAAATGCCATTATGCAGACTTTTGCTCCAAGCATTACAATATCTGTTTTGCCCTACCTAATTATGATCCTAAATGGGTAAAAGTGTGACTCGCACAGATTTTCATGCATGTTTAATCTTCAGAGATAAGTAGATCCATATGTGTTATGACTAAAATATGTCACACAATAGGCCGTATACAAAATCATTGTATGAGATCTATGAGTTGGTTTAGGGCAGGGGTAAGCTCATGCTTAATACATTGAGAAGACTCACACCAACTTCAGCCCCTGAGGACAACCAAAACATTTTTAAATCTTTTAAGTCTTTTATCACTTAGACTAGGAGAATCATCATTAGTTATCAGCAATGTTGCACCCATAACAGAAAATCAGGCAAATCTGTTTCTTTTCAGTAGAAATCAGATATACTGTATGTGAGAACACTGATCACTCCAATCCAGTATATTCTGCCTGACAATTATTGTTATAAGTAAAGAAAAATGCTTTTATAAGTTTCCTCTCAAATCCCCACAGATAATGGCTGCACATGTCCTGAAGCATGAACGTAACTGTGGAATATCTTATGTTGAATTCTGAACTTGCTTATACATACATTTATAAAAAGATATATAGATTCTAAAATAGATTAATTGCACATCCAGGCAAAATAAAGTATTTCCTTTATTAACTTTCAGTTGTCTGTCTTGTAACTGGAGCATGGCTGGTTTTGAATGACAGGATGAAGTTATTTTTATTTTAGGTACCTTTAAAAATAAAATGCTTTTAATGTTGTTTTTTTCTTTTTTTTTCCTTCATTCCCTTATTCTCTGAAGTGGCAGGAAGACTTGATTTTCATTTTGTCATTCATGCCTTGTGATATGAAAAGAATGCTTTCATTTTTGGATGAAACGCTATAGTGACAATGTTGATTACAGAAGCTCCAGTCACCCTCCAATTCCATCATGTGCCTGTGCTTGTCATTACTCCTGCAACTTGCCAGGTTGTCAGCTGTGTCAAACCAGATGATTCCATTGCCATGTTCAACCTAGATCAAAATGCTCTATTTAAATATCGGTCTCCCTTCCTCTCTCTCTTTTTCCCTGTGTATGCTTTTGTTTTAAGCTGCCCTCAGTCCACAGGGGAATCCAGCAAACAGGTGAACAGAGGACAGTGAGCTGTGACAGCTTGCTAAGTGAGTAATTCTTTATACCATATTGTTTCCACAGACCCTGCATCTTCAAATTAAGGCTTCTGCCTGTTAAAGAAGCTATTTATGCAACTGGACTTTTTCCAGAGGGTCAGGAAGAAAGTTTCATCATTTATAATCATCTGACAGGTATGGTGATGTGTTTGCACTAACCCCCATTCAGCAAAAGCTTCAGCGGCTCTTATTTCTAAACTTCTGCTGATGCAGTTCTTGCAGGTTGCACATTAGCTGTAAATGTTGCTTTAATTTGTTTGAGCAGATTTAAACTGATAGCTTTCCCTGATATAACTCCACTGATTTTCAGTTCATACCAAGTGCAGATCAGACTTTTCCTGCTCTTTCAGCCCTTCAAATACAGCACACAATTTTAATTTTAAATTAGTTGGGAGAAGGTGATAGTGTGTAGTCATTTCCTAGTTTTACATAGAGCAGCCAAGAACCCAGATTATAGTAAGTGATGCAGTAGATATTTGTCTGATAACAAGCTCTAATTTGCATATATTGATCTGCTCAAATGTCCATGAGTTTTGTATTTTATTCCACATTCTTACAGCTGTTGCTTAAGGCTTTGCAGATGAAGCAGCAAAGATCTGCTATCTTACAAAGGTTAAACAACAGTTGAAGCCTTCTGTGACAATTTTAAGGAGAACAAATAAAATGATTTTGCCAGCAGCTTAGTTCCTCCAGATCTGCTCCTTGTTCATCTTTTTTGCTGAGATCTGCAGTTTTCAGTCTTTTATTTGCATCCAGGATATGCTATTTCTGTCCCATTTCCAGTGTTGCTTATCCTGATTTGTTGCTGAATTCCTTTTTTTTTCCTAGAAGTTGTAAGCACTTGAATATAATCTACAGAAGCTGCAGATCATGGCTATAAACCATCTTGGGTTTATAACTGCACAGAGAAAGAGTACTTTCTCAAGCTGTGTGGCTTCAAAGATGTTAAAATTTATAGCAACCTGACATTAAGAGTGGTCTGTTTTGTGCTAAGGGCACTTTATAGTTTTCTAGTAATCTAATTTTATGTCTGTTTTAGGCTGAAGCTACATTACTGGAGGTGAAAAGTAGTCATCAGAGAAATGAACTAGATCTGGAATCTGGGATTTCTTTCTGTTTTATCGTTGAAACTTTACACCTGAACTTTCAAATTCATTTTGAGACAAGGAGGGAATGTGAAGCACTGAAACATGGAATTTTTCACTCCATTCTTGGATCACTGAGGTTTGCAGACATCTGGTCTTGTCTGTGGAGTATAACCAGTTCAACCATTTACGGTAGGGCCAATGTCACACCAGCTGCACATATACTACACAACTTGATTCAACTTGCCCAGGATTCATGGCATATATGTATATATTCTCCATACATTTGCAGTTCATGCTTAGCTGGTTTGAATCTGTGAGAGGTATGAAGCTCACTGCCTGCATGTTAAACAGCACCTGTATACCTACCCCTTATCATAAGAGTCTCAGCCACAGATAAGGCAGACTTTTCTTGAAAATTAGCTGGCATGTATTACAAAATAAGGTTAATGTGGACAATAAAACTAATTTACAAATAGTGTAATTTTGCCCTGTAATTTTAATGCCAGAGTTAGCTGTATATGAAATGACTATTATGCTGGGTTTTGGGGGGAAGAAAGATAAAACAAAAGGAGAAAAGGAGAAAAAAGAAAAAAAGAAAAAAGAAAAATATTTAAGACTTATGGTTTTGGGCTTAAAGTTTAGCACTATGAGTCTTCTTGTTCAGAAGTGGTAAACGTAGAGATATTTTTAAGAAGAAAGCACTCATTATTTAATTGATCAATTAATCCATTATAGAATACATGGCCAGTTAAGAAATCATTATATTGTGAGCAAAATTTCTGTTTTAATGCCATGGGTTGTTTGGAGAATCAGAAGTTTTGCTGCTGGTCATATTAAGGTGCATACTTAAGAGCTGAAAATAATACTGATGTAAATAATAAAAAATTGAGATTAATTGTCCTTTTAAAATGTGTCATGAAAGACATAAGCATTTCATTTTAAAATGCAGATATAGACACAATGACAGTGGCCACCATTCACTTTCTACAATAAATTTTTTTTTTCAGTTTTGGGAGAAAAATGGAGGAGGAGGTAAGAGGGAGAGGGATGTCTGATAAGAGCTTTTCTGTAGTTAAATACTTAACGATGACAATTAGCAGTTACAAATCCATCCTCTTATCAAACCTTGAGTGACAGAGATACAATTTAGCAGCCTCACTGGAATTTCAAATAGTGTTACCAAATAAAGATTAACCCCCACCCTGTTTTCAAGAAAACATGGTAATGCAACATTTGGTGTAGCTTTTCTTTTTTTTTTTCCTTCTCTTTTAATTCCTATAACATTTGGTACAGAGGACCCACATGGACTGCTTAAATATTGTTAGAAATACTAATAGTGAGGAGGACATTCTGTAGTTTTATGTATATGTTTTATATAAAACACACACACACACACAAAAGCATATTTCACTCATTTCACTTGCAATTGAAGCACATACTTTTTGCCTAGGTTGTGGGGTGCATTTGAGACTAATCCAAGATTCTTAATGTGAACACTTATCTGCTTACAATGCCCTCTACAGGGTTACTGTTTGAAGTTTTGTGGAAATGAAAGAAACTAGGTCTAGCATTTTCTCATTACCCATGGGACCCAGATATTTGCCCAGGTTTTAAAACTCGATTAGAAACTTGAGCCAGATAATTGACACAGATTTCATAGAAAAGTTCAAGGTATGTCTGTACTATAGCTTGCTATATGGATGAAATGGAGACTAAGGGATGCTATGTACTATAGTAGGAACCACTCAAATCAATGGAGCCATGGATGAGTCTCACAAGAAACAATACAACTGTTGCACTTTGTGCACAAATGCTGACCAGAGCTGGTTTTGGTGTCCAGTAACTACACGAATCACCTCTCCTGTCCTGAATGACCACCATAACAATTAGATCCCAAGTCAAGGACTATATGAACTGAGTGGACATCTTATAGGAGTGGCTCATAGACTAAGGTAATGGTATCTACATAAATCAGGAGAGGAAGCAGATAGGTAATTAATAAAAAGGTATTGGATAATGTGGTACCTGAGCATGATTTAAATGGTGTGGAATAACTAGTGGAGGTTGTACTGCTTTTGTTGGGATAAACTTAATTTTCTTCTTAGTTGCTGGTATAGTGCTGTGTTTTGGATTTGTGATCAAACCGGTTTTGATAACACAGGGATTTTTTATCTATTGCTGTACAGTGCTTGCACAACATAGAATCATAGAATCATAGAATAGTTAGGGTTGGAAAGGACCTTAAGATCACCAAGTTCCAACTCCCCTGGAGACAGGGATACTTAACACTAAAGCATGTCACCCAAGGCTCTGCCCAACCTGGCCTTGAACACTGCCAGGAATGGAGCATTCACAGCTTCCCTGGACAACCCATTCCAGTGCCTCACCACC
>JBCJKH010071360.1:11837-24285 GCA_039877255.1 Loriculus beryllinus
AAATAAAATAAAAGAAAAGAAAATAAAATAAAATAAAATAAAATAAAAGAAAATAAAATAAAATAAAATAAAATATAAAATAAAATAAAATAAAATAAAATAAAATAAAATAAATCTATAAAGTCTCCCTAGAATTAGAATCCTCCTCCAGAAAAGTTGAAAATTTTCAGCACAATCTCTGAAATAACAGAAGCACTGATTATAGATTATTTGTGTAACACAATTTTGCATGAGAGTTCCACTGTCGTGTCAAGCCAGATACCATTTCCCTTCCACCACTACTTTTCACATGAATTACATCTGAACGAAAAAAAGATGGCAAAGAATTTCAAACAATAGTATTTTTTAACTACAACATCCTACAACGTGAATTACATGCAAGGGGAAAAAAGGAAAATGTTTTCCCAGCCTCTGATTTAGACAGACACTTCTATGGAGCTCAGCAGGACCAACGTGAGGGGTCCTAATTTGCATGTGCAAACAGATGTTCCGGATCTCTGTATTAATGAACTTGGCCATGGCAGTCACTTACTGACTCACTACTGGAATGTTTACAGCCATTAATGTAAGACAGAAAATGTATGACAATGTTTAGATAAATTATCTCCTCCTTGGCTAAACCAGCCCGTTCTGAACTGCTTCCACGGCCACCACAAGTGTCCTTGTCTAGTACGAACCCTTCAGCTGCCATGATGAACCCAGACTGTTTGTACAGAGCCTGTTTTTTGCTTTTGTCAGCTTTGAGTTAATGCGGCTTTTCTAATTTCAGTTCACTACCTCTGGTTTTACATCAGGGTGAGCAAGAAGCATGGTGTACCCATCACTAAACTCCATTTACATTTTTGTTCTTTCAGTCCCTCAAGTCTCCAGACTAAGAGAACAAAACCTGTTGCTTTTGTTGGCAAAAAACCTTCCTCTTCTCACCTCTTGTCATTTACTGTGCTATCTCATTTATATTCAAACCTTCTCATTTATATCCTGATGTACAACTGACTTTTTCTCTGCATTTCAAGAGAAATCTATTCACTCACTTAGAATCATAGAATGGCTTGGGTTGAAAGGGACATTGTACATCATCCAGTTCCACCCCCTTGCCATGGGCAGGGACACCTTCCACTAGACCAGGTTGATCAAGGCTCTGTGCAGCCTGGCCTTGAACACTGCCAGGGATGGAGCAGCCACAGCTTCTCTGGGCAACCTGTGCCAGTGCCTCAGCACCCTCAGTGTAAAGAATTTCTTCCTATCTAAATCTCCCCTTTCAAAGCCATTTGCCCTTGTCCTATCCTCATAAAAAGCCCCTCTCCAGCCTTCATGTAGGCCAGCTTTAGGTACTGGACACTTTAGGAAGTGACAATGATGCAGATTGGGATCCTGTCATGGAGCTAATTCTGTGAGTCATGGGGCTAGCTTCTGCATGTGCAAGGAACAGGGTCCAGCCAGACAGTTTCAAGTGTAGGGGAAAGTGCTCTAAAGCAGAACTCTCTAGGGAGAATGAAGGAGGCTAAAGCATGCAGAAAACATGCCCAGTATCATTGAGAACGTACAGGATGAAGTGCCAGTGAATCAGCATGTACACTATCAGCTGTGCTTGGACTTGTTGGTGAGTATCAGGAAACGCAGGCCTCCAAGAGGACATTCAGTATTTCCTTGTAATAGCATTCTGTAATAGCAAGGCAGAACTGGTGAGAAAAACCAACTGCCACAAGCCCTGTAAGCACAGCCCTGCATTTAATATGTATGAAGGTAGAGAAAGATTCATTATATTTAGTAGACAAAAAAAGAAGCTAAAAGTGGTTTCTAAGCCAGAGGGAATTGGGCTCTAGTAGAAAAATTATAGAAACTCATTTAGCTAATGCCTGCAATGTGGAAAAATAGCTAGAAAAATAAGAAGCATAAGAAAATAGACTTTGTTTATGGCCAAAGTTCCCATTCTGTTCAGGAAGCAGGTGGTTAAATGGAGGAAGATAGGGCACCAAAATTGAGATACATGAGAACTGGCTGGATAGTTATTTGTGGAATCATAGAACCATAGAATAGTTAGGGTTGAAAAGGACCTTAAGATCATCCAGTTCTAACCTCCTTTCATGGGCAGGGACATCTCACACTAAACCATGTCACCCAAGGCTCTGTCCAACCTGGCCTTGAACACTGCCAGGAATGGAGCATTCACAGCTTCCCTGGACAACCCATTCCAGTGCCTCACCACCCTCAGAGTAAAGAATTTCTTCCTTATATCCACTCTAAACTTCCCCTGTTTAAGTTTAAACACGCTACACCTTGTAGCGTGTAGTGACCTCTTAGGTCACTACAGTCCCTAATGTAGTATCAAAGCCTTTTCTGCTTTTCATGCTGTCCTGTCAGCGAGTAGGCTGGGGGTGCACAAGAAGTTGAACAGATTAGTAAACTACACTTCATCTAGACATGAGCTAATAGCCTGTGGCCTTAGTAATCTATGTGTCCATTGCTCAGATGAGTTCTTTAATTTATTTTATGACATGTGTCTGCCTTCACTATATATCCAGAATATACAGGCTGGGAATAATTTAGCTAAAGGAACTATAAACTCACAGCCTAAACTAGTTGAAATTAACTTCAGATAAATTTTAAAAGGGTTGCCATCATCATATTTAGTGATGTAAACTAAAAAACTTTCTCTTTTCTCTTTATAGGGGTTGTTTTAGAAAATTAGTAAAGTAGTTGTATGAACAGTAAGCCATTAAAACCGCTGCTTTCCCTGTTACTGATTTTTGTGAGATTTTCTTTTTATCATAAACCAGTTACAGTATCTTCCATTGTAACCATAAAAGAAAGAAGCTCTACAAAGACCTACTTAATTACATATAGACTATTACATTTTTATTAGGCTAGAATTACCCCAAAATGTAAACTATAATTTCTATTACATGCCCATAAAGGGAAAATTCAATATAGTACTAAAGATTGGGCAGTAAGAGGCAGCATTAAACTGCTCTAAAGAAAAAGATGAATCTTTTAGATGTCTTTGGAGATAGCTCATGGAAGTCATATTTTTTTCTTGATTCAGCTGCATTTCACATATGCCCTTTGGAATGTGCTTTTAAAGGGGTCAGTCCATTGGTTTTAGAGGAGGATATAAGATAAAAGAGAATCCCATTTTACACTTGTAACAGGCTAGTGATTGAACCATGACAGTCTGTTTTGCTTCACAGGCAAAGATGTACTGAGTCAGCAGTATTTTTGCAAATGTAGTATTAGGGATTATACAACAGTGAAGGCCTGACAATTCAGAATAGGTCAGATCAATCTTGCTAGGGCCCGAGCACGCTCACTAGTAATTGAAGTAATCATTGTGATCATTCTTTAAGAGTTACAATTCCTTTTGCCACTGGCAAGTACTTTCAAAGATGCTGCTAAGCCAGGAAAGATGGTTTTCTTGCAAAACAGATGTATATTACCTCACAAGGGGCTATACTTTGCCCAGAAATTATGCAGATATATGCAGAGAGAGAGGGGAATTCGCTTTCTTTCTTCATTCAGAGCCTGTGGGGCTTACATAAGGGCATTGCATAATTCTAGCCTTTGGACTTGGTGGAGCACAGGGATTTCTCCTTCACTACATTTCGAGGAGTGCAAGACTGCCCTAAAAGGAAAGTGTGAGAAGAAGAGCGCTTCTTCTAAGCCATCTATGCCAACTTGAAATATATAGAGGACAGAACATAGGTGATGCACAGTGGAGATCAATTACCCAAGCAGCATTCAAATGCCTTGGTTTTATGGCTAAATACAATTAAGAAGGTAACTTATATGCAAATTATCAAAACACGCTTGATTTACTCGTTTGCCCTTGATGGATTACTGAGAAAAACCCTAAGTTAATAGTAATTACCTCTAGAAACAAACTAAGCAATGTCCCAATATTAGGGAATATTCCAAGGGCATATTCCTTGCATCAGTCTCTGAACTGTGAAGTCTTTAAGCTTAGCCATTAAAATGAAATTTAGATATTGATTACAAACCCTTTAATTTTGATCATAGAGTTTCTTATCAAAATCTACCCATGATGTTTTGTAGTTGTTGCTGAAATTGAGATGTTCTGGACCTCATTATACAGACATAGGAATAATCTTTTATAGTGTGTACTATTAATTGATTTCTTTAAAAACTATCTACTTGTACTTTAAAGTCAGACATAACAAATGCTTCAATTACATGTTTCAAAATTCATTAAAAGAAAATTAATTCCTATCCAGGCTTATATAAAATAAAATCCTAATGAGGAATACTAAGGTCTTGCATTTATGTTTTCTTTTGGAGATACTAATGTTGCAATTTAATTCATTTTCATTTTCTGTAAAGGACTTGTTCTTAACTAGATTGTTACCATTTCTGTTCTTCATTCAGGATTACTCTGATGTAGAAACAAAGAGCTGACTAAAAAATTCCTGTTAATTTCACATTATTATAACCACTAGCAAGTTCTTATTATGTGCCTGGAAGCTTCACCTTTAAATCAGACAAATCTACAAAACAAATAGCCCTTGCTAGGTATCAGGACTTACTATCACCTATGGTCTTAGATTTGGCCACAGAGAAAAATATCACCATATGAATTTTGGCTTTTGCAATTTGTTGCAAAATACTGTGCATTTGTTTATTCATAAAGTTTCCATCTTTAAGGAAGTAAGTGAATTGGATGAAGAACATTTTGCATGAATCAGAATTGAAATTAAATCATCTTCAATTTTCTTATGGCTGGCAAACATTTCCAGATATTTTATTCTAATACTACCTGTACTAGTATTATAAGATAGTATGAGGGAAGGTATCCAGTTAAGGTTTTAATGTCTGCTGAAAAACACATTTGTTAAGAGTGTTGATTTACTTCTGGTTTACACGGCTAAATCACCCAAGGATCAACTCTTACATTTTAATACATAAATGACAACCAGAAGCAAAAGAACAGCAGAGAGTTAATGACTGAAATTAGTTTACAGCCTTTGATCCAAAGTTTTGGATAGTTTTGACTGATTGCCATTGATTAGTTTGGCATGCTTTTATGTGGTGGCAGAGTATGTAACATGGTGGGTGAGGCAGGAGCCATGCATTGGTGATACCGGCCTCCTGATGTGGAAAATGTGTGTGCATTGTAATGTAGTCACTCATGATCTGCTAAGTATTCCTGGGCTTTCAAATAGCTGCATGAAGTGCCTTTGAAAGAACTTCCCTTTACATACATTAGATTCCCCTGCTGAAAAGAATATTGTGTGCTCTAGCAGGTGAGATCTGCATAAAAGGAAGAAGCAACCATATTGCTAGACAATATAATAAATGTGGTGAAAACTCATCTACTGGTTGTCTGCTTGCTTACTTGATGAAGGTGTCATGGTTTAAGCCCAGCTGTAAATCAGAACCACACAGTCTCTCACTCACCCCTCTTTCTCCCTCCCCTGCTCACGGAGGGATAGGGAGGAGAATCGAAAGAATGTAACTCCCATGGGTTGAGATAAGAACAGTCCAGTAGCTAAGGTATAACACAAACCACTGCTGCTACCACCAATAATAACAATAAGAGAAATAACAAGGGAAGAGAATACAACCGCTCACCATCTGCCGACTGATACCCAGCCCAACCTGAGCAGCGATCTAGACCTTCCAGGTAACTGCCCCCAGTCTTACATTCTGGGCATGAAGTGCTGTGGTATGGAATACCTCTTTGGCTAGTTTGGGTCAGTTTCCCCTTCTCCCTGGCAGAGCATGAGACTCAGAAAGTCCTTGGTCAGACTAAACATGACTTAGCAGTAACTAAAAACATTGGTGTTATCAGTGCTGTTCCCAGGCCGAAAGTCAAAACCACAGCACTGCACCAGCTACTAAGAAGAAGAAAAATGACTGCTACTGCTGAACCCGGACAGTATCCACCCCTTATTCCATACCATTCATGTCATGCTCAGATCTCACATTTTCAATATACCATCACTCTTAACTCATATATATGCATATATATACATCCACAGAGAGAGAGAAGTGGTGCCGTGTCACCACAAAATCTGTTTTTCAAGATCCAGGATAGTGTTTTGGGCAGTGGCATGGGGCACAGCATGTTTCCAACCATCAGCTCACATAAAACCATGAATGGTTATAAAGTGTTTACACTACAAATGAGGAAAAAAAAGTTCAAATAACAAATTTAGTAATTAAAATTGGAAAAGGAATTTCAAAAAAGATCTTAAACCAGACACTCTGGAAATTATATGCATGATGATATTTGACATTTTTTTTACACAAAGACACATAATTTTCCCCTCATCAATTTATATTTCTTCCTCTTACAGTCATTTAGCTGCTATGTTATCTCAGACATGATAACTGTTTTCTCCACCTTTGGTTGCTGGTTTTTGCATGGCCATGGCTCCAGACACATATAAGATGCCCATATTTGAGATAAAGTACCTACAAAAGACAACAGAGAATCCTGGTTCAGAGAGGCAACAATCTAAAACATTCATCCAGCAAAGACACTCTCTTTTCAGAGGAAAATGGCAGGTAAAAAGGGCTACTCACAACTGAAACTACATGACTTTATTTTGTAGGGTCATTACAGACCTTCCCCTGCCTGTTTTGAATAGCTTTCAAACAAGGATTATATATGTTTGCCAGGAAAACACTTCCTCCCCCTGGGTAACTGTCTTTGGACTAGCATGCATGTTCCCACAGGAGAAAGTTTTCATGTTTCCATCCTTGAACCACCCTGAAATTACTTGGAAGGTGTGGCTCCCATACAAATTCCAGAACTTCTAAATTTTGCCTGAGTTTCTGAAAATTGTGTTCCCAAATTGTAAGACTGAAAGCAAATCAATACAATTTCTTTCTCATAGCTACAGAGCAAAGTTACTCGCTTCAGTTTTCCTCAATTCTGCCAGTTCAGGGCACTATGAGTCATCATTCTCTCTTGCCAACTACTGTTCCAAAGCACATATCTCCATAAGGGGAAATTAAATACTTCTACAAGCTCATCTTTCAAGACCCAAGAGAACTGTCTCACTGAGAGGGCTTCTTGACATGACACAAAGAAAAGCCCTCAACATAATCACTGTGGAATAATCTGAAAATGTAATCATATTCTAGACCTGTCACTTCTGTTTCTGAGACAGGCAAGTACATTGCTGACACGTAGGGCCTGTTACTGCAGCCACTGAAGATAAAGACAAACCCTCATTTGGCTTGAACAAGTACAGACTGACCATTATGCTACAGATCAGAGCTATTGTAAAAAGCAAGGATCTTCTTCTGAGGGGCAGGTACACACATAGATGAGCTGCTGCTCTTCTTCAGCTGTTCTACAAGCTATATTGTGTGGTTTCATGAAACAGAGAGAGACAAACAGCACAGGATCCTTGTGAGAGGAACCAAATTAAATTTTCCTAAGATTATTTTACCTTCCCTGTTTCCCCTAGATAAATAAATAAACAAGCAGAACAAGACAAGCTTATTCTAGTGCTTGACTAATCAACACTATTAATTAGAGTTTAATGGCAATGATAATCATATCCTTCTGAGTCTATTGAGGTTACCACATCAGATGGATTGCAATGTTCCACCTCCCACTATGAACTTATATCAATATCACTTCAAAAATAACAGGGTTGTTTCAAGAAAAGTGATCAGAAAGCCACGTTTCATTTCTGTGATAAACCAAGAAAATCAAAAGCTTTTTGAGTGGTGGGAGGAGAAAGGATAAAACGCCACTTTGAGTAATGAAATCAGATTAAGCTTCTTACTGTCCCATATAAGCATAATCTTTAGGTTTTCATTTGAAGTAGTCAAATATGAACAATCCCCAAGCTAATATTCACAGCCACTATGCAACTAGAATATTTCTAATAAAAACACAGAAATACAGAATAATTAAGTTAGTGAGCACCTTCATATTCCAATCTACCATTCCAAGTAGGGCTATCAAGAAAAGTTTACTCATGGCTTTGTCTAGCTAAACATTGACTATCTCCAGGGATGAGGATCCCACCCTCTGGATATGCATTCCAGTGCTTGATCACCTTCACGAGGAAAAAAAAAATTCTTATATCAAATAGGAATCTCATTGAAACTTGTGTTACACAGGGAAAGGCATCAGACACCCCCCTGTAGCTCAAAGAGTGGATGGCAGCACCTTCTCACTGTAGTTTTACATGGGTTGAGACTTTGCCCTGGTTTTAGTTGGGATAGAGTTAATTTTCCTCCTAGCAGCTGATGCAGTGCTGGGTTTTGGATTTAGTGTGAGAATAATGCTGGTAACACACAGACGTTTTAGTTCTTGCTAAGAAATGCTTAGCCTGATCAAGGACTTCTCAGTCTCTCATGCTCTGCCAGTGAGGAGGGGCACCAGAAGCCAGAAGGAAGCAGAGACAGGACATCTGACTCAAACTAGCCAAAGGAGTATTTCATACCATGTCATGTCCAGTATATAAACTGGGGAGAGTTACCCGAAGGCCCAGATCACTGCTTAGGTCAGGCTTGGTATTGGTCAGCAGGTGGTAAGCAGTTGTATTGTGCATCACTTGTGTTTCCTGAATTTTCTTTCCCCTTCTTTCTTTTCTTATAATTACTATTATTGTTATTATTTGTATTATTATTATACTTCGTTTCAATTATGAAGCTGTTCTTATCTCAACCTGTGGCTTTTACCTTCTGATTCTCCTCCCCATCCCATGTGTGGAAGGCAAGAGGGAAGAGTGAGTGATATACTGTGTGGTTCTTTTGCTAGCTGGAGCTAAACCATAACAGGTCTCTGATGTGAAAAGGCACTCCAGTTCATGCTGGAGATCATGCCTAATGGCACACTGACACTATCACTGGGCAGTTTTAAGTAGTCCCATACTGTTTTGAACACATTTTCTGGACCTCTCTGAAACCCCACTAACTGCTACTATAACTATTTGAGTTTACTAACAAAATATAATCAGAGGAGGCTAACACAGAGTCTGGGAAGTTTCTGAAACATACTAGTAAATATCCAGACCCAGCACTCAGCTAAGACAACCAGAGAGTATATAGGATATAAAGAAGACAAGAAATTTCTATAAAGAATGGATAGAAGAACACTAAAGCATTATCTCTGCTTTACACAAGGCCATACCTGACCATTGCATGAGAACAGGGAAGAAATATGGAGCAGTTATGGAGCAGCTAAAAACTAGCATAAGGATGGCACGATGGTACTAAGATACATATTCAGGTATAGGTCAGGGCCTCACATGAATAATAAATATATACAACAGGAATACTTTTATGAGTATTATAATAATAAAAACAACATCTATGTAAAATTCAAGAAAACAGAAATGGAGCATCGAGAGGTCAGAATTGAGAGTATGAATGCTAATGTTTTCAGTGTCAAAAGAATTTGGACAGTAGATCTGAGTCTGATATCAGCTTTTGCTGTCATTAGTTCTAAACATGGTAGAAGGAATCCTGTAAGGGAGAAACAACTAGCTAGCAAACACAAGCTTTTGATCTGTCTTAGCCAACCATCTTACATAATTGTTATTTTTTTTTGTTTGTTTGTTTCCTCTTAAAATAATCATAAATACTAAGAAAAAAAATACTTAAGTCTCTAATTTTGCAAGAAAAATTGTCAATTTGAAGAAGTGTTTGAGGGGCAGGAACTTCTCCCTGTTCCCTGATCACCAGTCTCTCTCCATCGCTCCCACTAGGAGTATATCTTTTCCTATCTGTTTTGCTAATTCAAATATGTATTTCCACTAGTGACTAAAGATCTGATCCTACAATTAGTTAAACACAAGCTTAATTTTATGCATGTGAATCATCCCATCAACATTCCATATGCCAGAGACTTTGTGGAATCGGTGCCTAAAAATGAAACTATTATGAATGAATTCCATTTCTGGAATGGAGTTGTAGAACCAGGGTTGGAAAGTACACGAAGAACCGAGATACTGGAACATAAACACACAGCACAACACACGCCAATGAAGTAAGTGTTTAAAATAAAAATAAAATAAAATCAAAATCACACAAGAGTTGAGGTTATTAATTAAGAAGTTTCATTCCTGTTACCCAATGGTCAGTGCTTCTCCAACAAAAACATGGCAAAATGCCTCATTTTAAAGAGCACATGCCAGACTTTGGATTTAACTCTGCCTGGTATTGGCCACTACAGCATCACAAATTTGGTGCATTTTTTATTCTGGCCCCATTTATTAGAAGTAATTCTAAACCAAACTCTTCTCTACATACGCAAAACAAAATAAAACAAACTTCAGGGATGCATAGTAATAATGAAAATCTCTTAACATTTTACATGTGAAAAACACTTTACAAATATTAACTAAGTAATTAGAACTAAATATAACTAATTAATACAGTAATGAATTAATAAGTACTGTGTAAGCTGCTTAAAATAGCTGCAACATTTTAGTAATGTTCACTACAACAGTGGTAACCTTTAGCTCTATTGCAGGAACACATGCCAGAATCAGACTTGCACTGTAAAAGAAGGTTGCAGAACAACATTTAATAGCTCAGAGTGAAATCTCAATACTTAACCTGCTGGACATGTCTAGAAGTAATGGGCTCAGAACCTCTCTTCATTGACATTTTTGCCACCTAGTAAGAGACAAATGAATTTCACAACTGTTACTCAAAAGCAAACACGACTTATTACTTCAAAGTTCACTGGAACCTCACACTATTAGTAAATTTAATCTTTTTCAGCCTTTCCACAAAATATTTAATAGAATCATCCTGTCTACTAAATTTTTCCTGTGCACTAAATCCACTATTTTAATATATATTAATGTATATCGCCTCTTAACTCGGTGCATGCTCAACGTTTAATATCACATGCTGTACATAGAGTCACTGTCAGAAGATAGCAAGTACTTTCTTAACAAGTGTCACCACTTTGTAGTTTCAAACTACCCGAGGCTTACCTCCTTCTCTAGTTTGTAAATACACTACTCATGGGCTCTGGTGGCTGGGGATTATTCTGATTTTAACTTGCATATCAAAGTATTCTTAATTCTGTTTCTCGTATTAAATAGATTACTTGAGAAACAAAAATACATTATTTGATTTTACAAGGTAAATTTAATACCAAATTATAAATTTAAAATGTAAAGTGTGCAAATATTTACCATGCTCTCTTCTCACAATGTTCCTGGTAGCAAACTTATCCCTGAGAGCATTCATCTCCTGTAAACACTGGCAAAGCAATTGCAGAATTGTTATTCCATCGCATATTCACTAGCTTTTGCTGGAGGTATTTTGTTCAGCTCTAATTAGCACAGTTAATAAGACCAATATTTTCATTAGTGAATGCTGCAGTAATGCAAAACATGCTTAAAAACTTACATTTACAAAATCCCCAGAAAAATATTTCCTATTCTTCTATCACAAAAGCAAAAAGCCCTCAAAAACTGAAGAAAAACCACTTTTGGTATTTGTCATTTTGATGGGGACAAAAAATTAAAATTAAAGCATTCATATTAGTCAGTCTTCTAGAGAAAAGAGGTATCTTTTTTCTAATTGCTTTTTCATTACTATTTACAGCAGTCCAATGTCTTTTTAAGGAGAAATAAGCTATGAATTTGGAATCACTCTTACAGCCCTTAGTGTTGACACTATCACTCTTTGCACCCTTGCCTATCTTAAGGAAACAAAACACTGGAATAAAAGCAGAGGCATCTACAATCTTGTGGCAGCATTTAGAACTGGAAATTAGAGACCAAAGGAAAAGAAAATAGTAGAGCTGCAGCAGAAAAAATGAGTGCTAGGTTTGAGGAAATGGCACAGCCTTTAGTATCCCTGCCCTTAGAATGGAAGCCCCAGGGTTTAGGGCTTTTGGCCTGCTCTTCCATCTGCAGAGAGCATTCACCTCTGCCACAGAAGACACAACAACCTCTGCCTTCATGGGCCTTGTGGCAGCTACCACAGCAGCAAGAAAAAAGAAGTAAAATATGTATGTCAGACCTCCTGTGTCTCAGATATCTGGGCTTTGTTAAATAGCATTCTTCATGTCTAATAAGAACAAGCCAGAAAAGGATCCAGAGCCTGAAACTTTCCTCTCCCTCCTCCCTCTCCCCACAGCACTTTTCTTTTTAAAGAGGAAAGCTCAAATTTGCCCTTAAAAAACACTTTTCCATCTATCCACACAACCTCTCCAAATACAACTTTCTTAATGAATTGACAATTCACTGTGCTTTTCCTTCTGCAGAAATGTCAGTCAGGAAATTGTCACTGCAAACCACCCTAAAATAATCCTGTGCTCATGTTGAGTAATTATTTTCAAAACCATTCCTGCAGAAAAATATGATGAAATATCAAACAGATACTGTATAATTAAGCAGTAAGACACAACAGGGGGTAGAATATAGGACCCATCCCTGGCAGTGTTCAAGGCCAGGTTGGACACAGGGGCTTGGAGCAAGCTGCTCCAGTGGAAGGGGTCCCT